>QNGE01006155.1:0-13200 GCA_008508345.1 Paragonimus westermani | reverse complement strand
CACAAGCCTGTCGGACTTGCGTAGGTGGCAGTAAATGAAGGTGCAATACTCGAGTTGAGGCCGAGCACACATTTTGTAGAGCGTCAGCTTCGCAGCTGGTAGACTAAACGTCGTTTTGACACAGCTTATTGTTTTTTGATTTTGCTGCCTGGAAGCATACTTGTTCAGAGAAATTGGAGGAGCTTGAGTACCGTATTCCTAGATCTCTGACCGAAGTGGCTGTATCAACATCACAGCCATCTAGTGGGATGGAGCCATGAGGTAATTTACACCCCTAAGTGATGATGTTCGAGTTGTCCGCTGAGAACGACATCAGCCATGTTCTGCACCACAACTGCAACGACGCTAGGTCCTGTCGTATATCTTGTAGACAGAAATTGATACTACTGCTCTGGCGGAATGTGTGAACGATTTTGATATCGTCAGCGAACAGAAAGGGCTTGCCATGTGTAATAACGTCGCACAGATCATTTATGTACATTAAGAAGAGAAACGGACCCAGAACGCTTTCTTGGACCACCCCACTAGTCACTGGTTTTAGTGTTAAGTAGTGCTCTCCTATTGTGACTGTTTGAGTGTGACCTTCGAGGTATGACGACAACCAGCTATACAAGGGGTCTTGTATGCCAAACGATGTCATTTTGATTGAGAGGCGCTCATGGGGCACACGATCAAAAGCCTTTTGCATGTCCAAGAGTATGATAATTACTGCACTTCCATCATTGACGGACGTCGATGTATGGTTTAAGAATTCCAGCTGACATGTCATACAAGAGCGTTTACTAAGGAAACCGTGCTGTGAAGGGTTTATAAGCTTTTGTGTCCTTAAGAACTTAACCATGTGCACCTTTATTATCCTTTCAAACGTTCTCGAGCAGGTTGACATGTGGTTGATGAGACGATAGTTGCCAACGTCCTGCCTTGGACCACTCTTGTGACGAGGCATAATGATTGAGGTTTTCCACTGAGGAGGGAAGGTGCTGGATAAAAGTGATAGGTTGAACAAATTGAGTAGGAGGATAGGTATATATTCCACCTGCTTGCTTGACGACCATTGGTGGGATATCCTCCAGGATGGATTGAGGGCCTAATGCTAGCTAGCTGTGAACGAACACTTCGAACATCGATCAGAACATTAATCAAAACTTTATCTGTTTCAACGGGATATTAGCAGGTAATGAGGCGCTTTCTATGCTAAACGAGGCAGCGAAATGTGAGTTGAAGAGTTCGCATGTGAGTTGAAGTGTTCGCCATAAACATCCGCAGCATGCTACTTCAACTTAACAGTTGGCGGGTTGTACTCAAACAGATGGCATGAGCCATTCACTTCACTTTCTGTGAGCCGACGAATCCTTGGCTGTGCAAAATACAGCCAGGCAGTTATGTTGTGATTGTACTCCAATGTGGAAAAGCTAACAACCAACCCGGTATTTATCCTAACCACTTTAAAGCGCGATCGACAGCATGTATCGTGGGTACTGTGCAATGTGAAGTATGTGAACACAACTCACTAAACACATCGTAGTCCACGGATTTCGCTCTTATGTCGCTTGTATTTTATAAAGCGGAACGCCACCTACCGCGTAAACCCAGCAGCACTCACACTCACATGATCCTATTTCAAGCGTCCACTGCCTGGTTTCTTGCTTGAACCAAGCAAATACAGAACAATGTAGTCCTTCATGTACATATCTGAGAAACGTTTGCGTTCGCCGAAGCCAACAAATTCCCGACCCTGAAAGATATTTTTAAAGCCCTGTAAGTAGTCCGCAAAATGAAACGGAATATAGGATAACCTCGGTCAAATATCAATCACACGTGAAAACAGTTCTTCGCAGCATAGAGCATTCACACCGTCACAACATCCACCATCGCTAATTTCGATCTCGGCGCCAAATGAAGGACAAACCAATTTGCGGTCGACTAAAACAAAACTTTTATAACTATCAGTGATGCTTTCTGTCCTGGACGTTAATGAGTTTCAAATACCTGGGCGATATAACGGGATTATCGCCCGGTACTCGATGATCCCTAATTTTATTGTCGTCAAACGATGGATTTCACCTCCTACGGATAATTTCCATCGCTGGAATCCACTGTAACGCGTTGTGCGACAAATACGGTGCGGTGGTCAAGGTGGACCCTACTAGCTTACAGGGTGACCTGGCGATTCGCTCGAGAGAAAAGAAACTCGCAAATGTAAAGAGATAGCCTTAATTGGACTTCATTCTTATGTTTAGTGTGACAGGTCTTATGAACATAATGCCTTTGATACTCACAAATTCATCCATATCTCTCGAACTACTTGAAACCGAGCGTTTCCGCGAAATGGGTTTGTGTATTCTGCCACGAAAATCCCGTGGGCGATATTTCCAGAATTAAAAGTCGACCACGACATTCACTATAATGCATCTGAAGTGTGAATATAACCATTTTCTAGGTTCAGCCGATTTTTCATTGCAGCGTATCAGTACACTTGGTAAAATCTCCATGTTTCTTTTAAAAGACGCATTTTATCATTTCGCAAAAGTTTGAAAAACCTCTTTTCCCGCCCAAGCAATTATTTCCAGCTTATTTCGATTTTGAGATACCTTACTGGCATGCTACATAACTGCCAGGTGGACATATCTAACCTTGATCATCGTCTTCTTCGGAGGAGTATGCTCACGCGTTTTTAATAGCAGATTCCACGTTTATAGTACTGATTACTCATTCGTTGTGTGTCCTGTAATTGTCTGCAGTGATCGTGCATAATCTGTCGGGTTTCTCTCATGTCCGTTGAGAGATGTACATTATTATTATTGTTATTATAATAAGGTTTTACTAGGTTATGTGTGATCGAGCCCATCCTCGTACTCGCCTTCCGCAATCCACCGCTAATGGTAGTCTCACAAGAGCACCCTGAACTCAACAAACAGCACAGCAAGCCGTGTTGTAGAAAAAACAGATCATCTGTGGAAACTCCTTGTAAACCGGAATAACCTGCCGGAGGATGTTGTCACGACCGGTTCCGCAAAACCAATCAAACATCTGTTCACATGGCAGCACACTAAGGTATGATCTTTGACTGATCGTTGTTGGTATCGACTGCACCGCGCTGTGTCACGTGCAGATGTTGAGGGGATAACTGGTATTGATGGAACCACTCAACGGGACACAAGTAACCCTGGTCTGGGGGCGTGGTTCGAAAAACGCCAGTTATTAGTGCGTGCCAACATATAACCCGTTTTTACCATTTGATCACTGAAATCCACGTACTATTTGTTGTATTTTATCATATTTACTTGCTTCGAAACCTTTTGAACATAACCCATTGATAAAAGTTGAATATCATATTGGAATGCCCGCTAAGTCAGCCAACTTGCAGAAATTGTCAGTCGTCAAGCGATAATCCCTGCGCAGAATGCATGTGGACGGTGAATAAAAGCGTAAAATTGTTAGATTGTTCAGTCAACACCTGACTCACCCCTGCTATCACGGAGGAGATCGAGGCCTCTGCTAAAACTGCAGACTCAACAGAAAATCGTAGCACATCACACGAGAAGAACAAAACCAAACGATGTTCAGTTTCCGTTACCAATGTATTCGTATTTCAAGCTGAAAAAGTAAGGGAATTAGAGGCCGGAATAGCGAAACTAGACAGTAGAATCCAGGAGCTTGCCGAAATTTTGCACAGGTCAGATTCGCTATTGTGCACCATGAACGCTTCAAGTAACATCCTCCATCAGACCACTCCTAGTCACAGACATCGTAGCCGCCGAAACGCTTATTGATAGTATAGCTACAGAATTGCACAAGCGGTTACATTGTGCAAGCGAAGTGGTGGTGTTTAACGTACTTGGTAGAAAACCTTTGTTGTCTATGTAAAAGATTCTACTGAAAGCCAGTAAAATGGAAGAACAAGAGTGCTACCGTTTAAAACTTCACAAGAAAGTAATAATAATATTATTACTTTCTCAACGCATATGTGAGAAGCACGCTTGGTTGTGTGCAATCACTGTAGATATTTACAAACCATATAAAAGCGAATAATTAAACAGTAGCACTAACGTGAAGTTTGTTGCAAGAAGTACGTGGTCAAAGAGAAAAACCCTGTATTTTATTTAACTTTGGCGCACACAACAGAGAAAGATAGCTCGCTGACTTCACAGATTTAACCTAAAAAAGTACAGAAGAAGTACTGTACATTGTTGCTGCAGTTCACACATGAACTTGTAGCGAACTAATTTGTAAAAACACAAGAGCAATTCAGGCGTGGCCTTAAGTTTAAGTCCATGAAAGTGTTCGGTGACAAGACGCCACTCCAAAGGAAAATATTGCGAGCCAATATTTTCCGAGAAAAGAACACAGTCAACAATCTCACTGAACCCGCAAGTTACAGTTGGGAACGCTGCTGCGTCGCCGGTTCAAGCGGAAAATGGAGAACTAACCACGTCCATATTTGATAACGTCGGGCGCGTCCGAATTTCCGCGACGAAACTCACGGCTATTGCTAAACTCACATCTCCCAGTGATAAAATTCTCCCATTGTTAACCCAGAACATGAGTAGAAAAAGTCCTAGACCACAGACATCTACAGTTACTCATAACACTGGAAGGAGCAGCTTGGACACACTATCCCAAAGGGGGCAAACTATAGCCGAGTACATTGGAACGAACACTGGTGGCCAAGGGTTAACGATCGCTGATTACAGTCGATATAACACCCAACGTGCTTTTGACGCAGGTGCGACACACTGAGCAGATAAGATAAAAGTATTAGTGACTTGGATACCCAAGCCTGTCATCTGCTGCTTAGGTGTTAGTTCGACTTTCTGTTCATGTGCATCCCTTAGATGCCCGGGGGTTGAATGGTGAGCTTTAGAGAAGATATGAATTTTGTGAACTTTCATTGGTAAGTATCACTCTAGTGTCTACTGACAAGTTTTCAGAATGTCATCTTGGGGTCGTACGAGTCCGATGAACTATCGATCAGCTTTATATCGTCCGCAGACAGATAACATGAGCAGACTAGGTCGTTGGTCAGGTCATTTATGTATACTAGGAAAAGCAGTGGGGTTAGGACTTATTTCTGAGGTATCCCACTTAACGGAGAACCTATATCCGACAGTACACCTCTTACTCGTACTCTACACGGCCTTCCAACCAGAACCTTCTGTACCCACTCGTGGATACTAGGGGATATTCCATATTCTCTTAGTTTCCAGCACAAAAGTCTCTGATTGACAAAATCGAAAGCCTTTTGAAAATCTCGAAAGCACACTTCGACCACTTCACTTTCATCCAGCTCCTCCGTAACAGTGTCTGAAGACGTCAGCAGGTTGGTAAGATAAAATCTACCCTTCACAAAACCACTTTGAGGAGTTCTGAAAAACCACTGTTCACAGAGAAATTTGCGGATCCTTCCTGGTGTTATGCGCTCGTAAACTTTGCTTACAACACTAGTCAGGCTTACTGGTTGATAAGTTACAACCTCTGATCGGTTACCGTCTTTGAACATGAGAATTATGATGGTTTAATTCTAGTTTGTCACAACTATCCCTGTTTCTAACGTGAGATTGATGTTGGGCAAATGGCAACGCCAACCACTTGGCCAGAGGTTTTAGGATGGCTGGGTGGATGTGGTCGGGACCTGCGGACTTTATGCCTTCCAGCTTGGATATTACTAGCTCAACCTCGCCCGGCGTAATGTTCTGATCCACCATGGGTGCGCTCATGGTATTACGCCGAGGTTCAGGTGCTCTATTGTCTGAACGATGGACATTTTGATAATGTGGCTTAAACGCGTTCGCTATGCACGTTTCAGTCGATATAAGCCCTCCGTTGCAAGAAGCTATGGCCCCAATATTCTGTCTTAGAGAGCAGATGGACAGAACATGACCATAAAACCTCCTGGGGTTATGGTTAATATCTCGTGCTAGGTTAATCTCATGAACCAGTCGAGCATTGCTCCCTACCTGAACTGCATCGTTCCGAGCCTTTCTGTATACTATGAAGCTTTTAAATCCCTTCTGTTGAACATATGCCTTCCAGGCCATACACTAACTTTGAAAGCTCTCTTGACCCTGGGCCGAACCCGTGGCTCCCATCCCCTTTCTCCGACTTGTTTCTGAGAGACGTTGCTAATTGTAGGAGCCCGGGGGTTGTTGGCGTAGTTCGACCACAAACTGTCGACGTGCTTTATGGGAAACGTTGGGTTCCTGGTCGTATTATCAACCTCCAATATTAGTTTTTTGTCGTCAATTCGGTGAAACATTCACACTCTGTGTGCCCGCTTTATTAAAACAGAACATTGGAATGAAAAACAAATCTTTACGTGATCACTCTTTTCCAGTAGTGCTGTAGGCAATACGTTTGTGACGTCAGTGCTGTGTCGAGATAGGATTAAGTCTAGCTTTAAGACCATCTGTCCGAGTGGAGATCTCATGGCCATTCTAGCATGCTGTCAGTGGTCATTTGTTGACTAGGTAGAAAAACTTATGATCAAACCCCCTACACTGACAGAACCCAATAAAAAGTTGCCTTTGGGAGCAGTGAAATCTCCCAAAACGAGCAGGCGATAGCCTGATTGGTAAGACGACTGAAATGATCCCAGTAATGCTCCGTCTTCATCTGGTGTTGCGCCCGAACTACGATACACCCCGAAGACCACCAATGGAGGGTTGACATGGAGTAGGTTGACGGCGGTTGAAGTACCTACGCAATTGCAGCTATAGTTCACAGGTGGCTGCCTAATGAAACGTATGGTCAGCTCACGCGCCCAAGATACCATGTCTCTTCACGATTTGTGCAGGCCTCCCGTGAGGAAGCGAGTATCTACGGAGTGGGCTGCTGTTTACAGCTCGCCTCTCTTAATAATCAGGCTGCCTACGTTCATCAGCATACCCTTCCGCTCCGGTGATCTGGCATTCTGGATACTACGCAGTTTGGCCATATTTAATCCCTCAGAGGATTCGACCGACAAGCAGGTTTGGTTTCGCATACAATGATGAGAGACAGACAAATGTAAACCAATATTCTGTTCGCCATTTAGTTATCCTAGACGGTTGCATTGTCATCTAGTTCCTTTAGAGTACATTTTGCTTCACGCTCCAGGTATGGGCCCAGAGGATGGCATGTGAATCATCGTGCAACTGATATAGCCAGGCAAGCGTACGAGTGTAATAAGGGTTGAGTTAACCATCCATGATCCAAAAGCTCTGTGGTAGCTCATCCTCCTACCCAAAACATGAGTGCTACTAAGAACCAAGTTCCCAATATGTATACGCCAACAAGTACGTCATCACCTTATCATGTCAACAACACAAATGTGTGCCAAACCAGTCTTTTTTAGTGCACCCCCGATATTTCCTCAACCGCCACATGGCCCCATTCCCTAAGTCACACTCTGCCATCCCTCCATAATGGCACACCTCCAGCACTTCCTATGATGGAGCCAAACTTACGACACACTCGATTATGAGCAGAAACTCGGTACATTCCTTAGATCAGACCTTTAAATTTGGTATTTCGCAACTCACTGCACCATATGTCATGAAGTTCTTTAGCAGTTCATCTGCCGTATCTGTTAAAGAGAATTTCGTAAGTTTATTACTAATGAACGCAAGATCGTCGGTTAGTAAGGTGCACATTCTCAAACCCTCTGTTTTTTGTCTAATCCCCATATTATTCCCGTAACTGAGACGTGGTGCTCTCCTGACACCCCAGACTGTCAGATGAGCATCGTAAGATATCACAAGTTTCGTAGGGATCGTCTCACAGGGCGAGGAGGTGGATGCATCATTTACCTAGAAGAGCAATTTTCCGTAGTCACACTTGATGAGTTTATACTGCATAAACTCGAGGATTCATTGTGGTTGATGGTCTCTGATGGTTCTCACGAGCTACTTATAGGATGAATCTACAGACCGCCCAATGCTGCGCGCAATGAGTTGGCTGACCTTATGGAGATAATGAATCATGTGTCCAACGCGCCTTGTGAACACAAACTAGTAGGCGGTGACTTCAACATGCCTAATATCTCCTGGACCTCATTCTCTGCTTCAGAAAAACAGGCCGAATTCCTTTCATGCATTTGAATGAGTGGTTGGAGCCAACATGTCCTAACGCCCACCAGAAAGGGGCATATTTTGGATGTTATACTTACCATAGGAATTTCGTCTGTAGAAATGTCTGTTCTACAACAATTCCCAGGAAGCGACCATAATTTCGTCAAATGTCTGTTCGATTTCAGTATGGCTACCAAGCCGAGAGTTGTGTTCTACCGTCCGATCAAATTCATTGATTGGAATGCCTTTTGCTCCCTGCCAAGATCCTTAAACCGGAATACCTTCTTTTACACATCAGACCCAAGCATAGCGGTCGGAGAACTTATCAGTCATCTAACGTTCTGTATCGACGCTTTGGCCCCCATTAAATCAAAACGTGTCGGCTCGTATGTACAACGTAAAATCCCCACTGCGAAAGAGACTGACAGACTTAAAATGCTTGAGTCAGGGTACGGAAGAACACTAGACTTCCATGGTGATGCAAATAAACAAAATGTTTCAACACATAGAACGTCAGACGCAACTCTGTCAAATAAACGAGGGGAACCCCGCACTCAGTGGTGAGCAGAGATGCACGAAACTAGTGCAACTGATGAGGCGGAGAAATTCCATGAACGACTGTGCTGTAAGAATTATTAGTCTCAAAGACAAAACGGTTGTCGACGACCCTGTAGCGATGTGCGAAATCTTCAACTCACATTTCGCTGCCTCGTTTAGCATAGAAAGCGCCTCATTACCTGCTAATATCCCGTTGAAACAGATAAAGTTTTGATTAATGTTCTGATCGATGTTCGAAGTGTTCGTTCACAGCTAGCTAGCATTAGGCCCTCAATCCATCCTGGAGGATATCCCACCAATGGTCGTCAAGCAAGCAGGTGGAATATATACCTATCCTCCTACTCAATTTGTTCAACCTATCACTTTTATCCAGCACCTTCCCTCCTCAGTGGAAAACCTCAATCATTATGCCTCGTCACAAGAGTGGTCCAAGGCAGGACGTTGGCAACTATCGTCTCATCAACCACATGTCAACCTGCTCGAGAACGTTTGAAAGGATAATAAAGGTGCACATGGTTAAGTTCTTAAGGACACAAAAGCTTATAAACCCTTCACAGCACGGTTTCCTTAGTAAACGCTCTTGTATGACATGTCAGCTGGAATTCTTAAACCATACATCGACGTCCGTCAATGATGGAAGTGCAGTAATTATCATACTCTTGGACATGCAAAAGGCTTTTGATCGTGTGCCCCATGAGCGCCTCTCAATCAAAATGACATCGTTTGGCATACAAGACCCCTTGTATAGCTGGTTGTCGTCATACCTCGAAGGTCACACTCAAACAGTCACAATAGGAGAGCACTACTTAACACTAAAACCAGTGACTAGTGGGGTGGTCCAAGAAAGCGTTCTGGGTCCGTTTCTCTTCTTAATGTACATAAATGATCTGTGCGACGTTATTACACATGGCAAGCCCTTTCTGTTCGCTGACGATATCAAAATCGTTCACACATTCCGCCAGAGCAGTAGTATCAATTTCTGTCTACAAGATATACGACAGGACCTAGCGTCGTTGCAGTTGTGGTGCAGAACATGGCTGATGTCGTTCTCAGCGGACAACTCGAACATCATCACTTAGGGGTGTAAATTACCTCATGGCTCCATCCCACTAGATGGCTGTGATGTTGATACAGCCACTTCGGTCAGAGATCTAGGAATACGGTACTCAAGCTCCTCCAATTTCTCTGAACAAGTATGCTTCCAGGCAGCAAAATCAAAAAACAATAAGCTGTGTCAAAACGACGTTTAGTCTACCAGCTGCGAAGCTGACGCTCTACAAAATGTGTGCTCGGCCTCAACTCGAGTATTGCACCTTCATTTACTGCCACCTACGCAAGTCCGACAAGCTTGTGGTAGAAAACCTTCATGGGTCGATTTCCAGAAGCTTATTGGGATATACTTCATCGCCCACCTACGGACGGCGCTGTGAAAAATTGGTGTTGATCCACTTTGGCTGCGTAGACTAAAGTTGAACCTTACACTGCTGTATAAACTCATACATTCGGATGCGATTACCTCAGCGTTTACCGTCTACTTGCAACACAGCCCTCCACATAGTCTAAGAAATAGGGGTTCCCCCTTGCCAACCCTGACATCCCGGAAAACTATGCGTGTAAACTTCTTCCTCGCAAAGTATTCCTACATTTGGAATAAACTTTCAAATGAAGTCCGGGCCAGTAACAACATTCAGCGTTTTAAAATGCTTTGAACAGCTATCTTACGTTAACAAACACAGCGTCCATTTTCAAACTCTCTGTATCACCTGACGACCTTTTTGAGTGTGGTCCGAAAAACGTTTAGCCGTCAGATGCGCATCACGTAGATAACCACCACGCTGTCTAACGCCCCTCGAAATGTGAGCGCGGTGCATAATAATAGGCCCAGCAGAACGACGTCATGTAAGCTTTAGTTATCATACGCACATTTCATGCGGGCCTCCAAACCGTCGTCTCAATTCTCCGTATGCCCGAGTAAATCCCGAGTGCGTAGCAATATGCCCCAACAAACAGTAGATAGGGTTATATATTCCAATATTCATAGCAAAAATAATAATATCGTATGAGTTCTCTGCAAAAAAATTCCGCTAGCACATTGTTTGCCATAGTAAATTCTATAACCCCACCCCTATGAGCAGAAACTTTTTACTCCACTGCGATTTCCGTCCTTTTCGTCAAGTGGCCAATCAGATGTGATCGTAGTGGAAACGTATTTTGGTCCACAGCAAACGTGTTTTCCACTACGTTTTCTCCACAAATCACGCATGCGGTCCAATAGCAACGCAGCACGATGCAAGTTGAGTTCTGCTATTCTCATTAGTATTTCCGTCGATTATTAGCTCAGTGCGTACTCTAATCGGACCTATATCCACCCTCCACCCTTGCAGTCACAGAACCTAACCAACCGTTTAACCGTGACCTTTTCGCAGGTTCCATCGGAGTGACAGCAATGTGCGCAATACAGAGAATTAACATTTATTGAAGTTGACTATTTATACATGTACAAAATACGAAACGTTATTGAGCATCCACTTTGAAAGCGTCCACTTTGTCTAGGTCCACGATCAATTTCTTCTCCTGCAGAAATACGAATGTCACCACGTTACCGCAGGCTTACCAGGCTGATGTTCTCACTGTCTATTGAAAATGCTTTCAGCTGTGTAGCGTTTTGTACACTATTTTCCACTTCGTATTTTTCACTGTTATTCATGCCTTTTCATCTTCTGCAACCTCACATGTACACATGGTGTTTGAACGAGGTTAACCGATCCACAGAGTAATCAGTAATTTAAAATTACACTTCCGAGTTCGCGAGTTCTGCTTGCCGTCCGCGTTCAGGATCGGTGGCGTACAAATCTCTGAATGAGTTGGAATTCGGCGGAATCGACCGTTTAGTTCGGCAAATTATTTATTTATCTGTCGTTGGATTTGTCTCGGTCGTGACATCGGGACTATCTGGGGGACACGCGACAAGTAGTATCAGTGAGAATCCCCATTTGGTGTAGTGGAAAACTCAACCAACGTGCCCTCACGAACTATTTTGAGTTGTTTGTTTTCCTTCTCATCAGATGTCGACTTCCTATTCACGCCTGAGCTTCCATATACTGTTTAGATTCACTACAACTGTGTGCGTTTGAATGCAAAGGTGTTGTGTGCACCAGACTGGGTGTTTTGTGCAGCGACTGCCCTTGTCATCAACCGTCTTATCATATAACGAAGTAAAGCTGTAGCACTGGGGGCACTGGTACCCTGAAAATAAACAACTGGTCACTGATCTCACCACTCACCGTAAAGGGGTTGAAAGTTGCACTGCAACACTTTTCTGTCAACTTCTTCTAACTGTGTTACTGGGGTTACAACTAAAAGCAAACACAGCGTCCTTTCACTCGCTAGTCGCGTTATTTCGACAGTCGTCCGTTCCTTGGTCGCCCGTGATGAGTTCGTTTGCACATCGATACCGTGGGCTGCCTCTGAGGGATTGCATTAGGTGCGAAGCACGCCGTTACCATTTGGATCATTCAGAAAACATAAACGGTCTCTTGTGAATCATCCTCTGTATATTTTCCTTCTAAGTTATTCCGTGCAAGTAATTGATTCCAAAGTAAGGTTTCCTTACCACTGTTGTTGTGGATGATGGTTCGTGCACCGTAAGTGATGCAGACGATGGGTATTCGATGTCCCATTGTGGAGCTGCATGATGGAATTGAATAACTCATCGGAGTAGGCTCAGACTTACTCCTATTTGCACTACCGTCCACTTCACTGTGTTCGTCCGTAAACCTCGGTCGTTTACTGGTACATGGTTAACAAATGACAACAATCAACTTACAATGTATGTTCAAAAAGGGATCCCATATATATTGTGTTGTCGCCGGAAGGCAGGTTACTGGATGTGTACCGCACTAAATAATAATATTAATATATTTTTCAACGCATATGTGAGAAGCACGCTGGGTTATACGCGATCACTGCAGATATTTACAAACCATACAAAAACGAATAAGTAATTAGTGGCACAAACGTTGAGCCTCCCGTCAAAAAGGACGCGGCCAAGACTGTTATTTACGAGAACTTCCACGCACGCAACAGAGAAGGAGATAGTTCGGTCGCTCCACAGATTCAGCCTCAAACAAACGATATGTTACACTTATTTACTTTATACAAGGTCGTGGGATAGGCACTTTTTTAAAATATCCAAGGTCACTCCTGGATGAAGTTCCAAACGCATCTTCCGAGTGTTTTGCTATTAGTGGGTCAAAGTGGCCTTCGGAAAAATATCAAGATAGGTCGGCTTCGACGAGGCAGGGAAGAAAATCCCCAAACCCAGCGAAAGATTGGGCAGATTCCAACGCAGGATTCCGTCGACCTCCCGGAAACGTTCGACTAAAAGGAAGTTCCGTGAGCCCATCCGTCGTAAAAACAAATTTCCTCGCCCAGTGGATAGCATGGGGATCGGAAAGGAGAATGTAATTCCACACGTTATGTGAGAAAATGGAGAGGTATAAGAGTAACTGAGACAAACAGTGTTAGAGGCATTGTTTGACAAAGAACTCATAAGATATAATAATAATAATAATAATAATAATAATAATAATAA
>QNGE01006154.1:0-18802 GCA_008508345.1 Paragonimus westermani | reverse complement strand
ATATCTTACACAGCTCATAACATCTAGTGTTACATCTGTATTTCAAATCATGCAAGCATGCATTGCTCAATGAAGTCAGAAATGCTGTACGGTTTGTGTTATCCTTGTGTTAGGAACATCAGAATTCAAACGCATGTAACGGAATCAAATCCCAACTGTAATCTTAGACATTTCAGGGCTACTTCCGACTCTACCGAGGAGATGGAACTTGTGAAAATGATAAGGTTGTTTCGTCCGTAATCATCCGTTAATGGGAATCCTCCTCTACTAAGGAATATCACTTCGTCATTCCGTTACTTAATAAACCTGTTTCTACAAAACTGTTTTTATTACTGGTGTGGGTGGTTTCGAATGGAGATGGATGTAGGCAATGTTGGCACCTTCACATTTAACCTCTCGCATGCTCTCGAAGAATTATTGGGTGGTTTCTGTCTGCTCATGTCGAACAAGTCTAATTATGACTTGACAAGAACTCGATATTTGATAGATCGTATCGTGACCGTGTGTTCTATTTCCGTTTCATTAATCCAGTTTCTCTCCAAGTCTGCATGAACAGTAGTTCCATGGTTGAATCATCAGGATGAAATAAACATCATGCGTTTGCAGGCAATGACCAACATTCTTCCAGAAAACAAGTGTTCAAATATGATTCACCTCGGTACTGGTAGCAGAGAGATAAATGTCACATCCACCTATTCGTCGGTACGAAGTTTTGCAAGTAGCTCTCCTCAGTTGTATCGCGAATCTTAACCTTCATAACATCAACTATCAGTACTCACCGTTGCTGAAATTGCTTTTGATTTCTGTAAGACTAGCTACCGTGGGATGTACAGTCGGACGAACCGGAAATAACAATATAGTGTGACGCTGCAAGGGGAACACTACCAATACGGAGACACTGCAATCTACAGATGAACCGTACGTAGCATGTAGGTATTACTGGATGCCATTAACTAGAACTAGTTGCATCTTCTCGATATTCACTTATCGGTGCCATTCACAGTGCTATATGAAATCAGTTGCACACTCCGTTCAATGAATACTCGCTCCCCACTGTTGTATGCCCCACAAAGTCACCTGTGTGCCCCACGCTCGCACTAAAACTCAAGCTGTGTTCTGATTGGTTGCGTCGCAACGACCAACGGCTCAATCGTGCAGGTACTTAGGAATGGTAGGTACTTCCCCTGAGTCACGTGCCCTCTCTACCGTTGTTAGTGCCTCTAAGGCTTAATTTTTATTACACACGAATAGGAATACAACGTGCACTCTCAACGATTTTTCCCCTGGCTAGCGCGCACCTGTGATCAATGGCTTGATGCGCCGTACATTGCAACGCATACTCTATGATACTGTACTACACACAAACCAAATCCCTACGCCAGTGAGACGGTAGTACGCAGCGTGTTCAATTTGATGTCCAGGATGTGCACCAAGTGTGCGCTCAAACTGGAGACGAGAGGGTTTGATGTAAAGCCCAATATGTGGAGCTTACTAGGGGGCTGAACATAATACTGAACTAGTCTGAGTGAAACTGTCCAAACATCCCGGTGAGTAACCCCAATACTGAGTTGATCTTCTTGGCCATTGATGCACTGCTGGGAGACAGGTCAGGGTCATGGCAGACAGTCTTACCCAGATGACCTTCGCTAGTTGTGGTACCCAGTTCTTCACCTCCCAGAAAACAATCCATGCTACCCGAATGAGGGTGGGCGAACCACCACTTTTAGTCCTGCTAAATGAAAGGCGATGATCTGTGGTGCAACAGTGTAATATTTATTTAAATCATTCTGTAGCTTCTCGTTATTCCCCGTCACACTGTTCACTATACACTCAATCTTAGCGTCACAACCCTACAGTAGGAATGGAGGTCTGAAAAGCTTCAGGATTTCAAGCGCAAATAGAATAAACAGCTACGGGAAACTGTGACACACCGCCGGACGCACGATACTAATCTGAAAATGCGCAGTACATTATGGAAACGGGCGCAGATGTTGTCCGTCGTGATTGGCATGTGAACTCCAATGATATCTTGCTGATCAACTGAGTATGGTTTGAAAAATTGTCGAATAAACGGAATTGGGGCTGTCCAGTTCTATGGAGAAAACCGAACTTGATCACCACAAGCATTTACCGATGACTTGGGGTTCGCAATAGAGTCGCTCACATGTAAAATTAAGTCCAAGTATCCAGGCTCCGTTGACCTGGTTGGTAGAATTTGGTAGGTTTGGTTTTGACATGCAGAACTGATTGGTAGAATGACGATATTTGAAAATACCTGTGCCCGAACCTGGACGGCTATGGGGGATGTCTTGAGGGTCGGTTAGCTGGAGCTAACTAAGGTGATAACTAATTTGATTAAGAGGGAGACTTGCGGGGGAGCCACAGGTACGAGTTTGTGTTGGTTACCGTTAAAATATTAGGTGCACCGGACTGTCTTTGATCTGTGCTCGGAAATTTCCATCACAGGTGCAGATACTTTTCAATGCCTGCCGCTGATTTATTCACCAAACGATCGGCGATGCTTGAATGGAAGCGTTTGAGAGTGGACCGAGGAGTGTAGAGGTTATTTACGCAACGAACTTGTATAACACCTTTCAACGCTGACTAATAGAACCTGGTGGTAAGACAGCGAGACAAACGGTGTGTTGTGTTATTGATAATCAGATTGAGAATAGCACAACGTTACGAGCAAGTTGTAATACTCCACGTTTCAACCACCTCGGATGGCCTCGACAGAATACGCTGGTCCGTCCACAGCAGAATAATGCGATCGATAGAAACCAGATTCTCCTCCTCATAACAATTAACACGGAAAATATTGGTCCAGAAAACAAGACTGTCTCGTTAATCGCTCCCAAGACAAACCCAAACACGGACGCAAAAAGCAACGTGTCACAAGGAGAAAATTATAAGGTACTTATATGGTGCACAGCGACCTAAAAGCATTCTCGAGTCAGCAAATCGAAGGACAAAAAAGTAGTTAAGGTCGCTAAACCACCAATGAGCACAAGGAAATAAGGGCCGAACAAGTGAAAGAACAGCGAAGGCTACCTCTTGACTGTTCACGACAATTCTGCTTATTCTGACTGGATAAAATCGTTTTTTTTTTCGAGGAAGGAGGCGGTTTTGGATGGAACAAATAGACTCCCTAACACTGCTTCCCAGGATCGAGCTGAATGGGTCTGATCGGTTTACCGCATCTGTTCGTCGGTCGTCTCCATCCTAAGGGATACTTGAGTTCGGCGTCCTAGGATTGTAACGTCGGTTCTTGTTGGATCGGAATCGGACAGGTAGTCTCGCGCTTACACGCCCACGCAATCACGCGTCCTAACTTATGCCAGATGTCATGCTACAAATGAACTAATCACGAGTACTAGTGCTTGCCGATTCGTCAGTTAGTTATTGATCGGTTGTCTTTGGTTATTCATTCTTTATATGCCTGTACCACGTAAACAATCGATACACCTCGTACGTGAGTCTTACCGACTCGTACTCCTTACCCGTGCGGGACGATTTAACAGTTCTGTTGTATGTTTGGTTTTGGTAGACCGTTCTTTCTTCAAGTCGAAAGCGTCCAACAATGTATCGGGTTGTGGGGTTGGCCCTACCTGGTCACACAGTACATCGCTCCGGTTTCAGCCAATCCGGTTTACGTCCCGCAAACGTGTGGCTTCGCCGGCTTTCACCTCAAGACTGACCCTCACCGTTGGACGATTATTCCTCTCTCCCAGTTCAGCGGTCCCTGAAACATGCGTACAAAAACCGGCTAGCCGACCATGAAGTATCGCACACGAGCCCCGTGTCTGTAAACGGATTGGATTGGACGAAGGCATCGATACGAAGTCAACCACTGATTCGCAGAAGTCTACGGCCAATCAGTGTCGAAAACACGAACAGACTTGTGTGTCAGCGCGGGGACCAATCAGCACGGCACGCTGCTCCAGCATCGGATTTTGTTATAACGAGCACCGGAGTAGAACAAGCTGTTTAAGTGCGTCACGCGTTGAAACAAACGAGCTACAAGCGGAGTCGAACCGACCAATGAGAAAGCGAGAGCGTCAACACCAATTGTAATTCTTCATTTGACCGATGCGTCTAGTCTATAAAATAACCAATAAAAACTCAATAAACCGAGATTTGCTTTGTGCCACGAAGACTGACTTTTGCTTTCGTTCCGGAAGGTAGCGACTTTTCAACATGGTGTCAGAGTGTACTGTCTCTCCATTCCTGCATTGCGTTCTCCCTTTCTGTTTGTATGCGGGATCATGACATCAAAGGCAGTTCTCAGTTTTCTATTGAACATGCATTCAGCCGGCAGCTTGCCATCTGGGACGTTCAAATTTGGGGTTGTCCCGTAATTGGTCAAGAATGTTCGTAAAACATGACTTGGGACATCGTCTTCCCTGGCATTCAACAATACTCGCTTCAAGGTGTCGACAAACCTTTCGGCTTGTCCATTCGACTGACGATGGTAAACCGGAGATCGTATGTGTTGGATGCTTAGCCATTGGCAGTAGTTTTCAAAGATGAGCGAAGTGAGCTGAAAACCCTTGTCTGCATGTGGCCAAGTTGTGCGGATGAATGTCACTATTTGCCTCAAAATTGGGTCCAGATTGGTCGCCTCCCTGATTATCTCTGCTGCCACTGGATGGCGTGTACATCAGGTTCTATGGTGACCACTGCAATTAGTGTCCTCGTCGTTTGGTGCCTGTGATCCGATGAGTCAGGATAAAGCGTCAGCTTGGCCGAAGCTGGTTGTGAAACGGTGCTGTATAACGAAGTCGTAGGCAAGAAGCAGTGTTGCTCATCTTTGCAAGCGATTGGCATTGTAAGTCGAGATTCCTTTCTTTGAGCCGAACACTGTGAGCAACCGTTTGTGATCCGTCAACAAAGAAAAATATCGCCCGTACAACCTTTTGGGAAGCTTCCTCACTGCGAAGATTATTGCCAGTGCCTCCTTCCTGATTTGGCTGTGGTTTCGCTCAGGGAGTGTAGGCGACATAACTTCCTTTTTCTTTCCATCTGGAAACGTACGTGGTAACACAGTACCTATTCCATAGTTGGATGCGTCTGCAGCCACAAGTGGTAGCATCGGACCGTAGTGTGCATGCGATCAAACGATTGTTGACATTCTCTTGACTACTCCCACGTGACATCCTTGATGAGCAGACGGTTTATCGGCGTTCGTATTCGATGGAGATCTGGGAGGAAAGAACTGTAGTGACTGACCAGCCCCAAGAAAGACCGCGGAGTTGGCACGCCCGCTGGAGGTGGCATCCTCTGTATGGCTTCTACGTTGGCCGGGTCAGGTCGTCAGCCATGGTTGTCCACAACAAATCCAAGGTGTTTGATGCTGGACATTCCAAAGCTGCATTTCTCGTAACGAAGCCGGAAGCCATATTCACCCAAACTAGTAAGAGTTTGGTCCAGCTTCTGCTCCAGATCCTGTGCACCGTGACCCATGGCCATCATGTCTAGTCCACAGACTAGTGTACCCTACTTTCAACAATAGAGTAATCACACCTGAACATCACGAAATCTTTCCTGATTACAGACACATTAAGTATTGGAAGTGTAGGTGATATTATGACTAGAAGTAACAGACGTTGAATTGCTCTGTGTAGTGTACCCTTAAAGGCTAACTACGAAACACTTGTAGGAGAATGTAGATTGAATAACATGATCAATCTCTCAGGTGAAAAATTCCATTAAGCAAAATGGCGCAAAAGGTACTCAATCTTACGTGTGAAAGTACCCACTCGATCGCTGCGATCTAGGCTGCATGAAAAGTTCTGATTAGAAGGAGATCCACAGCTTAGCAGATTTGAGAATCTTCGAACAAAGACAAGTAAAGCAGGAGCCTAATTATGGGAGAAAATCAATGAGCTTCAGCTCACTTCCATAACTTCTTGTCCTATTTCGGGATATCGTCTCACAATAAACACGCGGAGCTGTTCACAAGTACAAACAAATCTCATAAGCGTCATAGATGAACACTTGTCTTCTTTAATAACTCCACTATCCCCCCTCGTAAAAACACTCATCTCGTGTTCTTGTTTGTCCGATCCTTCCTCTAAAGAAATACGAATAAAAATTTTCATTACGATACACAGTAGATAACAACACGAAACTTGCTCCTCATCGAGCATTTGACGATTGGCAATTGTCGTCTGAAAGTTAAGATGCAAGATCCCCAGCCAATTTTTTGACCTGTTTATGGAAACTGGTAAAAATTTGGGGCGCACTTCCAAAAATCCGATGGCTGTTTTATTGCCACATTTGAACAAAACGCCATTCGTCGATTAATTTGTGGCTACACAGTTTACACATTGCCCGCTCAGACGCAAACCCCTTGGTGACTCTGGCTTGAACACTTTCCATCTTTACCTAACTGCACTGTCTGGGCAATTCCATTTACAGACCGTATTGCATGATTCTCCGCGCTGTAAATAAGCGTTTGTGTAGTTAAGATTGTTTTCGAGGTCTCTCTGTTAGGTACATCGACCGAATCCTACGCGACTGACGATAACCAATTTTCGAGTTGACCGTCACTCACATTTGATCGCAGCCTTCGCATTCAGATAGACTTTCCAGCCAGCCCCTTACGAAAAGAAGCACTAGACTCGAGTTTCGCCCTCATTAGAGCTCATCAGTAGTGCATATCCTTGCCACGGCCGGGATTTGAACTCCGGCCATTCCAATCATGAGGCAACCGTGTTAACCACTGCGCCAGTGACCTCACATTAGGCACGACCGAATTACCATATCCGAACGTTCACTTGATCAGTATTGGAGCCTCGTGGCAAAAACGGTGTTCATTGATGTAGGAAAACAAGAACTCCCGAATGGATCTCTAACCATATCGCATGCATGTTTACTTGTTTCCACTGTGAAACCTGATGTGCGCGTTCCTTAGGGTAATGAACACCTACCTACCCGTGTCCGTGAAGAAAGGCAGTTAACGGTGACTGTACAACTTTATTCATAGGAACTTTAGGTTGTAAGTGGATATAAAACATGAAGAATGGAGACAGCTACAAACAAATGATTACTTAAAAAGGTTGGCAGAATGACCACAGTGAAGAAATGAAGTAAGCATAAGCATGCCGCGTTAGCCTCATCATGCTGATGACTGGTTGTAATTTGTGGTATTTACCAACCGTACACCACACATAGCGCATATACCTTTCTTAAAAGCACATTGCTGGCAATAATAGGACCCGGGCTGATGGACGCTCTGTGCACACACGCGACATCGTCGAAAACTGTTCGAATATGGACTAAATCGATTTTTGGAAGCAGTCAACAATTTGTTTTCATTCAGTTTGCGGCCGCCACTACCGACCGTGTTACGTGCACCAGCTTTCCAGGGATCCGGCGTGATCACTTTACCAAGTTTCTTTTCACCTACATGAAGGTGGATTGCCAGCGTAAGTCTACGGCAGTAACTCACATTTCTCGCAAACCATTCTGAGCGATGTCCTAGGTTCCCGAGTAATCAGTCTAAATAGCGACCACGGATAACCTACAATAGACAGAGTGAAACGATCAAGACCTTTGACGACAACAACAGTTCATTACTGAATTACACTTTAAGCATCCCCTTGAGAGTCAAAGGGTCATTTTCGTAGATGGGCAAGATAAGACCATGATTTGAACTTCGCAATACACATTGTTAGGAATAAGAACCCCAACGAAACAGAGTGAGTTACTGTCCTGTTGAATGAATCCATGTACGAAGATGCCATCAAAAATCGACAGAAGTATTTACACGTTTCATACAAGAAATGCATTGGTTTAACGAGACTACAAGAAAAAATAACGTACCGCGTTCCACTCCAGCAGTTGTATTGTAGCAAACGCAGTAACAAATAAAGTGTGAACTGTCAAGTGAACCAAGTCGATGCAGGTACAATCAGGAAGTCATAGACTGAAGTGATCACGGTGGGAATGACATGGTCACTAATGAAACAATCTACACTTACGAACGGAATACACTCTGATGGCCGGAACAATGAAATGGGGTCAAAAACGGTCAAAACAGTAATATAATGCACGTGAGTTCCATACTAAAGAGGAAGATGTGATAGGATGTGGAAACGGATGCCGATAAGAAGTTGAGATCATACTTTCATCACAGAGCAAGTATACACATAAAGTTCCGTGTTGCATGCACCCGTGCAGTCAAAAGGAGGCCACATGACAAGCATCTTCGTTTAGGATGATTCACCATTGAATTAGCTTCACAATTATAAAGTATGAGATGGGAATAGGTAGACTTGGGTTTGAAAGAGCTGATAGTGCTTTAGGTGTAGCCTTAACAATTGAACGGACACGCCGGTACCATGTAAGACAGGAAATATTGTGAATAGTGAAGTAAAACAACGGAAACTGAAACAGGTAGCCAGCGGGGTTGAATACTTCCGGGAATCCACATAGATGTACATCAGCGCCATTGACTGCGCTATATCGTTAAGTCTGATAACACCGATAAGTCCACACACTCATCGTCATTTGGATCCTTGCCTGAAACGTTCTGCTGACGTAAGCATCTTCGCCACAATGCCACATACTAGTTGGAATCTCGGATTTTCCCGATATGCTGTCTCTATCTGTAGGCAGAATCTGTTGGGCAATTCCAAACCACCATGCACTCCAGTAAAGATAACCTTCATCATGCTAACAAGTAGTAACTGCGCTTTCGCTGGGATTTCATGGGCAACAAACAAAGACACGCACACAGCGTCTCACTACCAAATCATACACGCCACTGTCATATTCCAGGCCATTCTAAACTTAACTTACGAGTCTCATCTACAACACTTACTTAGAACGATATTTCGACGAAACGATAAGCGAGTAGCAGGCGCAGACTCTGGTAACAAACAGCACTTTGCACTTGATGGGTGAAAAAATCACATCAAACTGAAGATACGTACCGTAATTGGTGCGTATCAAGTAATTCACATCTTCCAAGAGTGCTAGAACACCGCACGACAAACAGAGATTAGCCTTACTTCTCTCAGCTAAGATTCTCAGTCGTCTCACGATACTGCAGTTAGTTAACACATGGAAAGAACCAAATACGAACAGAACAACCAAGTTTCCCGTCAAGTCGCGTGTTTATCGGCCGCACCTTCGACATTGCGCATCGACAGTACTTTTCAGCCAACCACCATTAAATGTATGTACCTAACGGCAGATTTCCATCCTGCTGCCCAACACGTTCTCTGGAAGCTGGTTCCGATGCAAAGGAGTCCCAGCGAAGTATGCCAATTTGTTGAAGTCGTATGCCCACTCTGAGGGTGAAGTGCGCATTTGTAGACGGCTACCTTCACTTTGAGTGACGCTCGATAGTGGGGTCTGATTCCAAAAATCCAGCATTCGGACATCCTGAGAGCCTCGGAGTAGAGATTCCACCAGTTAGTAAACTGAATGACGTCAAGCATGGAGGCAACGTTGCTTTACTCAGTACTTTTTTTAATGAGAGCATGAAGACCGTGTTGAACAAAGTGAAAGACACGGCTGGTCTGTATGCTGAGGGTTTTACACCATTAACATGTAGTGCTGTGCGAGATTAAGCTGGTACTGCTCCTACTTTTGTTAACGCAGACAAACAGCCCCAGGGTGTCGATCACTTCACCTTCGGAAAGTGATGACACTGACGCAATAACTGTTTCCGCAGCTTGCATAAGCTACGTTCCAAATGCACACATGGTGATGTTTCTTACTTTCGTTATCGACTTCAGGTTAGCAAAGCCTGACCTCGTGGCATTTCGTTGCTCTACTCTTTGAATCCGCTGACGCTCCGTTGATTCCGTTTGGTTGGTAGTAACAATATGTTTATCTCAAAAGCAATCTTCTCAACAGATCGTTCCCTTCACCCGAGCATTTCGATGTCCAACCGAGGACAACAGGATCTACAAGAAAATAGAACCATTCCCATTGCAAGTTCGCCAGCTTTCTTTCATCTATTGGACACCTCCAGCCCAACAAACTGGATACACCCATCAAGTATATTTAGCCACCAATCTTCCAACCTTCTAAATTCGAGAAGAGACGAGTACACATCGATCGCCAAATACAAACATGTAGGCTTCAGAATGGACACTAGTCCACTTGTGTATCCCAGATCATCCATCTCAACAGAGGATGACCCTAAAATTCACATAACGGTTTCCAATTTAAACTTCAAACGAGTAGGCGGGTTACTCGGCTAAAAAGGAGGCTAGTTATTATAAAGTTTACAGTACTGGAGAAGCCGACAGGTCCCATGCAAGGCGGAAGAAAGGAGGAGTTCTCCGTCATAACCACAAAGTCTTGGGCGCACTAGACGCCCAGCAGTCTGACAGAAGTAGATGCTCTGCCAGCACGATTAGTCTAACCCAAAGCGCGCTGGTTAAGCGTTGCGGTCAAACTACAAAATAAGAATTAAACTCATTTAGACAACCGAGGAGTTCCTATGAGACTACTATAACCTAATTATCCACGCCTCCGAAACGATCATGCGGGAACCTGAACAGAAGATATCCTCCGGAAGACAATTAAGAATGAATGTTCTGCGAAACGCTGCAGTGCATGCAGTGGTAAAATGGCACTGGGCGCACAGCTCAGGAGAGTGGACCGCATCTACCCTAGAGATAATCCGTCCTAGACAGCTTCTAGTCAAATTTAGTGACGACGACACTTGGCGCGTGGTACTGACTAAAGAAATGGAATGCCTGGCACAAGAGTAAAAGGAGACAACAATGAACCATCAACCTGATCTGAATGCTGTAATGTCCACTAAAAGCAAGAGTGGAGTATCTTCGCAAGAACCATGATCAGGGAACCGACCAAGCCCTAAGGGAGACAGAGTGAGGACGCAGTAGTATCGGAGAACGAACTTCCGATTTGGCTCAGACTCCTATATTCAAAAACGAACCCACCTCCTATAGGAAACTTCTGAGGGACTGGATGCCACCAAGTCCCTAGAGCATTCTAAGGCTGGTCCGTCAGAACTGAAAGGTATGTTGGCAAACGTACGTAGCCTGATCAACAAACGTGGCGGACGGCAAACACCTCTCCTCTCCATAAATAGTTGAGTGCCAACCGAAACATCGTTCACAGAAGAAAGAGAACTGATATGCCAATGGTATCACGACGTTCGTAGTAGCGCCGTTAGAATGCGTTGGCTACTAGTGATCCGAAATCCTATGAGAGGAGCATTTGTGAACTACCACCACAGTTACATGAGTATTCGAACCACCGTCAGCCTTCATATCGATCCTGCGCTTCTAGTCATGTAGATGTACAGAAGTCCAGCAACAAAAACAATAGGGAAAGATGAGATGTTGTCGAAACCAGACCAGGCAGCGCGTCAACCAGGATACTGCCTGCTTGTGTTGTTACGACCCCTGAGAGAGGAAGGCAAGAACAAAACACAAAGACCGCGAGCAGTAGCTCAATCACGAATGAAATGTAACGATATCGCAACGACACGAATAATCAGAACGCAAGTACTCGGGCCCAACTCTCGCAACTTAGAACCCCCCCTCAACAAGAAAGGAAGACGGCCTTCAAACGAGCGTTATTTGCTGCTCAGCCCGAAGGCAAAACAGTGGCTCAAAACGGTTGTATTTATAGGTTTTCGGTGGCCTTGGTCCTAGGACATTGAACAGACCAATCAGACGCAAGCGCGCGAACTCGAACCTTCCAGAATAATGGCGGGCATTCGAGTTCTCAAAATAGAGGCATCTATTTCCCTCGGGAAATATAGCGAGTTATTTTGGGGAAAAGTGCTTTTCCCAACATGTGTGCCGAAAATTAACTGGCGATTGGGGTCCATTAGCGGAAAAGGCTTTGCTCGCAAGCTTGTTAACCTCGTCAGCGAGTAAAGAATAGTAGGACACACTCGTGTAAGTGCAACACCTTGATATGGTCACATTAACCAGACGCTAGGCTTGTCGTTAGAAGCGCCCTTCAGAAAGAACGACAACGCGACGGTTTACTTCCCGCTCAAATGGTTTCACAACGAGGCTGAAGCTTGATGCGGTATGACGGCTTGCGCATCTCAATGAACTAATAGGATCAAATGGATGAAGTGGTCACCACATTGACAGTCACTCATACCGAGCAGGCCAACAGAAGGAGATTAGACAAACCACAGTCTCCTGGTCCTCCAGGTTGGGTGTCGGAAGAAGGTTGGCATCTTTTTCCCGAAAAAGCACCAGTTCTGGTACACTGTCACTTACCCGCTGCCTAACGGTACATGCTTTTGAGCTAAAGGCATTAGTTGAGAACTATAATCGTTCTCCTGCCTAGGTCTAGGCATCCTGGCAGTATCTCAGCACACACAACCATGAGTCTTCACACCAATAATTACATACCGCATCGGCCATCTCGCAGTATAAACCGGGCCAACCTATCTGCTGCATGCAGAAGGGTGGATAGGCGAAAACGTTAATGCGGACTCCTCCCCCACTATTCTACCAAATTCAGCTCGCAGGTCACTCTCGAGCTCCATTTCCGGTGTCTACTCTGCAGGTCCCACACCATACACAGCTAACCATAATAACGCTGCCCCGATAAACCCCATCTCTTGCCATCAAGCTTCCAGCCTCCCTCCTCCCTTGCTTCGCGCTAGAATGCGAATTAATGTAAGGGCTTTCAACGTTCGCACTCTAAGACAGATAGGTGAACAGGCAGCTCTCACACGAGCGTTACACTCGTTGAATGTCCATGTCTGCTGCATTTCGGAGACTAGAATCCAGGACAGTAATCAATGTATGGAACTAACAGCACCCACATTGTTTACCCGATAGTGGTCATACACTTCGGCTGGTTCAACGGACGCCGCCGCATCCGTAGATCGGATCCATGTTAACAGTAAACTCTGCACTGTCCGCTTGATAGGTTCTACTAAGGCCAGCTCTAGATGCAAAATCTTTAGAAATATTTTCATGATGCCTGCTTATACACCAACTGGCTTTAATGACGTCGACGTCAAGGCTGCCCTTTGTTCAAATCTGGCCGCTCTCCTTCGATCAACACATGGTTCTGATATAGTCATCATGGTCGGAGATATCAACGCCCAGGTCGACTGCCTTGGTGAGGCCGAATCTCGTTTGGGTGACAGGTTTGGGATAGCACCAGATCGCTCGAACAGTGGCGGACGACTGTTGCAAGTGTGTGCTGACCATAGGCTATTTTTAGTTAACACTAGTTTTAGGCGTCGTGCGCGTCACTGTCATAATTGGCGCTCCCCATCTCCAAATCAGGCCTTGTCCCAGAGAGACCACACAGCTGTTGGTTATAAATCGTGGGGCTCCATTCAGGGCTGTCTTTTTTATTGGGGCAAAAACTTAGATTCGGACCATGGTTTGGTACGTTGCTGTTGAGTTTACTTTTGTTGGGCAACGACCCCACCAACAGCAACGACTGGCTATTGGGAAATAGGCTATACCATTGGCAAAATGTAAGTACCAAATCAGCTTAGAAAACAGCCTCAGCAGTTCTTACACTGAGAATCTTAACAGCTGCTAGACCCACATCTAACAAGCCATTCATGAAGCAGATACTGTAGCATGCAGCGCGGAGTTTCGTGGGTCGAATAAACATTCGATCACGGATAATTCTCTGAAGTTGTTAGAAGTCAGACGGAACATACCTCCTGGTAGATCGAATAACACGTCTGGGAGAGATACCCATAGGAAACTGAAACCTAGCTTAAACGGTGACTGTGAGGCTTGGTTGATAGAAAAAGTAAAAGGAGTGTAGACCGCTTTTGCTTCGAGGAATATCGGCACACTCTTCAAACTTATCCATACTACTGATCCCAGGTGACCGTCTGTAAGTGAAGCTAACTTCGACGCAAATGACACGCTTGTAATAGCCTCAGAAGATTAGAGTGGTGAACGGAACAGCTGGAATGGCAACATACCTTGTCTCTTGATTCTGCTGTGTTGGCGCCGCAAACGTGTAATGTAGCACCGTGACAAGTAAATTAAGTACCATCCACCTAGAGTGAGATCCGCAACTGTATTTCTGTTTTCTGGGCATGTTGACCCAGATAACCCTATGCCGGCATTTTTCAAAGAAGGTGGGGAAGTGTTAGCAGAAGCTTTAACGCAGTTGATTCAACTTGTGTGGACAACGGGGAACATCCATAGTTGATGTGGTGACTCAACGGGGATTTTGCGGAAACCGTTGGGCAAGTAAATTCACCTCAATCGCTACTTGGGTTCTGGTATCCATTATACCTTGTCAACTCACCGTAGCTAGGAAGACAGATAGTGGATGCGAACAGGCCGGGTTCCATGCAGGACGATGATGCACTGATAAAGTTCCCGCTCTTCACTAAATTCCCGACCACCTTCAAGTGTACCGCGAGTCAATAGTCGCTGTATTTCTAGACTGCAAATACGTGTTCGATTCAGTGGATCAATCTACACACTGAGATTTGCTCAAACGCAGGGGCGTATCGACCAACAATATGAACATACTGTCCGCGCTGTATCCCCAGATTAGGATTTACGGTTAACTGTCTGACAGTCTGGGCACCAGGAACGGCGTACACCAAATCTGTCCACTTTCACTTATTGTGTTTAGTCCTGTTAGAGACGAACTAACGGGGGACTGTCTACTAGAGGCTATTTCGTGTTGAGGTAAACATTCCGGAATGCACTTTACAGTTCCAATGTGCAACGTACTTTTGCAAGACTGTTGTGATTACGTAGGTTTACTGGAGGTTGTTAACCGGTTCGTGTGATTGGTGAGTGTCATTAACCAGGCCGGCTGAGGTGTGGAAAATGACTGGAACGCACACATTTATCATGTTAAGGCGGCATTTGTTAACATCGAACATTTGGCACAACAGAGAGGCACTTGTCTGACTCTCAGGGTTTGTGTATACAAGACGAAAATGACGGTTGTATGAGTTTACGGTTACGAAGCTTGGTCGCTCAGTGTAGAAGACGTGAACCGTCTTCCGGTGCTTGGTAATTGATGTTTATGTTAGAGCGCTCGCGGTGGATGGTGTCAGCGATTAAGCAGCGAGGAGGTTGGGAGGAGGGTATTTGGTTGTGAATGCTAAGCGAGTTATTTTGTTTGTTCTTTACATTAATTACTACTGAAGTAGATGTCTAGACCATGTACTAGGGGTGCCAGCTAATCGTCTACCACACCGAGAACTCTTTGCCGACTCTGCGGCCGACTGGCACAAGGTGTGAGGTGGACAGATGATGACCTGGCGCAAAGAAGTGGAATCGTTCCCGAAGGGGTTTGTCATTGTAGATCGGGTTCGTCTCCCGGGCTGGGACCCGCAAGGCTCACAGGAACGGTGGATGGAGATATTAGGTGGGATGACGGACAATCAAACTCAGTGGCGTGTATGTTGTTTGGCCGCGTTGTGTGTGTGAAGTAGATACACTTAGTGGCGCAGAGTAGTGCAAGCCATACAGACCCTGTTCTTCTGATGATGTCCTACTTCAACCTGTAGCTCGACTGTTATTTTGCAGACTGTAAGCATCTTGGTGGGTGTTTGAATATGGGCGTAGCTGTGTTTGGTAGTTAGGTCCCATCCCGCCTTTTCCGAGCTCTTTTCCTTCCTGATCAGAGCTTGTTGCTCTCATAATCGTTGTATGGTAGTTAAGCCTCAGTGTGAACCACTGATGTGCTGATGATGACGAGGAGGAGGAGGAAGATGTTGATAAATTGCCTTCCTCGGTAAAAGCAGCAAACAAAGTGGAACTTTATCACTGAAATGACCATAAAAAGTCAATTATGGAAGAGAAGGTGACGAAGAACACACTACATGGCACCGATAGTTCGTACGCTAGTCAACTGATTGAGCTACAGCATCCTGCACATGAGAACGAATCAGAGGTCAGAAGCTATGGGTTCGGCCCCAGGGCAAGAGTATGTTCCAGCCTTGGCGTGTGGCTTGGAAAGCATAGATTCTGAAAAATGAGTTTAAAAGTTTAACTGTGTGAAAACGGACCCAAAACGGAGCAACTAAAATTGTGCGCAATATCCGACTGGTATATGAGGTTAATTTAGGACGTAACATAAAAAGGAAGACCCTTCTTAGACCCAGGCTGTGTTCCCTCTAAAAAAAGAAAGTTAGGACAACACTCTGCCATAAGAGAAAGATCGCATCGATCGATAACGTTCTGGCAGACGCCTTTGGAGCTGGATTTCGAAATATTTATTGTTCGGACAATCAAATACCTCAGCCTCAATTTGACTCCAAGGTCACGAACATGGTGGATGAAGATACTACGTTTTTTGAAGTTTGGGGAGCTATATCCTTGTTGAACATGAAGTCAGAAAAAAACCAGCGTACACTCAGGTATCGCAAAATCCTTAATAAACCTTATGGCGCTTCCCATGTTCGTACGTTGAATCCCACAATGAATACAGATGTGGTTGTGAGAGATCGGAAGGAGCCCACCATAATTCCCATCTGCAGAGGGTAATCAATCAGTTGTGGGGAATTCCCAACAAGTGAGTTTGACTAGCATCGTCAGCAAAATATTTGAATGCCAACTATGAGGGAGAACCCATGGATTCCCCTGTAGACTGGGATTTTTTAAGGTTCCCAGCAGAGTAGATCGTGATTTACAAAGCTGATGACGTTACCAAAGATAAACAAAATGGAGAAGCGATTGAAGTGGCTGGCCTTATAGAAAGCCTTTAATTCTTCAAACCACAAGCCATTGAGTTGGAGGCTACGGATTGCCCGTGAAAACCCAAGAGATGAATTAATCAACGCCTGTCACCGTTGACCAAAACTTTCCACTGGTGCTTGAAACTGACGCAACTAATGCTGTTATTGCAATAACATCAAATAAGAACAGTCGCCCGTAGTCTTCTAGAACCCTTTTTATTAGTGAACGGCATCATTCTGCTGCTACAAAAGAGGTATGCACACATTGTAGAAACTATGTGGGGATGTAAGTATTATCTACTTGGTATATATTCAAAAGGATCACGAACCACCGTTCCGTTGTATTTATGTACGATTTCAATCAGAAAGAAAAAACGAGTCTTGATGTCTGTCTCAATAGGCCGTTAACAACTAGTTCACTAGCAGCGCAGGTGATGCGACTCAAAGAAGCCCACGATGACCCGTTAAAAGGAAAACACAACGTCCTGCTTGTTTCGGTGTCAGAATACCCAGTCAAAAGGTCCACATATTCGGCGACTTCGGTCTTCGACCAATTAATAATGAACAAGGGGTAGTTGACATAATCCACACTGAGATGTACGTTGCACGCAGACGACACTGAGCTTAAAAGAGTAGAGACCGTGCAAACGAATTTAGCCCACAACCGGATCTCGATATGCCTTGCAACTGATGTAGGTTAAACAAAATTCCGCTGAATGAGGCGCGGAGCAAAGCCCAGAGACCTCATCACAACAACGAGACATAATGCAACTTAGTGATAGGTTTTGTGCATGCGAACAAAAGGAAGGCTCAAGGTCGATTATCATCCGGGATCTTAGTCTCTCTGCCAACTGCACAATGGTGACGCGCAGTCATCAAAATATTCGAATTCACCATCCGTGACCTAGACTGCTTCAATCAAGAGAACTCTGTACCTATTTATTCTACCCTAGTTTGCTCATTGCTAGACGTAAACATTCAAGCTTGTTCAACTTATTTCCGTAAGGATGTTTTGTTGCTTAAACAAGTTAAGCGCAGGGTTACTAAGTGAATGAGGGGCCGCAAGTGTCTGGGTTATCGGAGCACACTTCAAGATTTGAATCTGTTTAACCTAGAGTATCGACAGACGATAGGGGATATACTCACCTACGTGATTTTAACTAACTCCAAACACCTTTGCTCCTATAAGATATCCGCACCAAACTTAGTACGAATGAAGTTGAACAATTTGGTCGTCGAGTTTAACATGTTATTGATAAACAGATTGGGAATAACACAACGTTACGAGCAAGTTGTAATACTCCATGTTTCAACCACCTCGGGTGGCCTTCGATTACAACACTCCTGACGAAAGCCACCCTAGGTGGTTGAAACGTAGGGTATTACAACTTGTTCGTAACGTTGTGTTATTCCCAATCTGTTTATCAACACCCTTGATCCTATCTTATTCAGAACTAAACATGCAGGCGCAAAAGGGAACGGTTTCCGTCTTCAGCATCAGCGCTATCATCTGTCTTATTAACGTCATTTGCTTGCACTCCGGATGGTCCCCTACTAGAACAATCTATCAGAAAAAGTTGTTTCAACTCCGACCCTGACACGTTCGAAATGAGATTAGACAAATGTCACCGGAAACCCCGGAGACTTTCAGCCTCCCTACTCTGCCAACCAACTTCCAATGAGACGATCAGTATGGAATAAGTAAGCAAAACCAGTTTGGTTGGCATTCTGTGAAGTGTGTTTGTGTTGTTTCATGAATGCTTGTCTGACTGAATGTCCTGTTGGTAATTGCTGAGCGCGTTTAGGGACCACGATATTTCCACATTGCGCCTATTCATTTATCAAACATGCACAGAATATAAGAGATGAGCTGCGAAAGCGTTGAAAAACAGCATAAGCATTTTTATGTGTAAAATCATAGAGCCAAGTGCGATAATGTTGAAACGGAAAAAACGGGTGCAGTATCTGAGCTAAAGTAGAAAATCAAGATTAAGACGAGCTTCAAAGCTGGAAACAGTTGACAGAGGTCACATATTCTGTAAGAGCATTTCAAACCTTACAGAGGAGCAGTAGAAAAAAGCTATGCCTACATTCCAGTCAGCTACGTTGTATCTCTGTTATGAACCGCGTGGGTTGACAATTGATGCAAAATCA
>QNGE01006153.1:14823-34665 GCA_008508345.1 Paragonimus westermani | reverse complement strand
ACACTTCACATGGAAGCGGCTCAAATAGCTCACGTTCCGCTTATACAATGTCCACGTCTCACTGCCGTACAGCAGGATAGACAGCACCATGGATTGGACACATACACGAGCGCACACATGGCCCAGAATGTCAGCAGGCACTGTGGTCCCGGAGATACCACGATGACCACAGCTCGTGAACTCGTTCTACGAATTCAGATCTTTGGTGGGCGTGAATCTTTCAGCCCCAGTGAGTATTCTGTGTCGCATTCGTTCCTCCTGGTTTCGTAGCACAAGTTCCCATCTAACTAGGCTATCCAGTCTCCCACTTGACCACTACGTATAGACGTTAACACAGAAAAATCAACAAGCCACTTAGGCAACATGTGCGAACATATACACCCGGCGCACGAAAAGTTTCCTGGTGAGCGTTAATAGAACTGTCTAACTGTCAGTTGCGGACGCAAACGATCAAGGTAGTTTGTCCTTTTCTAAATTTCAGTGAACTGCAGTGTTTGTGCATGTTTGATTGACGTGTTGGTGCAGCTTTCGTGTGTCGCTGTGTGATAATCCCACGCATGTGAGATTTGTGCAGTGTGGGCTGAATTCGCACGAATGCCGACTTTTAGCGGGATAGTGTTATTCTTTCTGACTAAGACTGTAAAGATGGTATTCCGCCGGTGATTTTTTTATCTAGCGAGAAGCCTTGTTTCGAGGAAGAAATTGTTGGAGAGCTATTGGATATTTTTATTGTGGGTTTTGATATTGGAAAGGTGCGATCGACGTAGAGTATCCAGTTATTTGGATCAGTTATCTCTCTTCCCCTAACTGATTAAGTCACCGCTCCAGCCGACTTACATGTGCAGCTTAGAGCTGATTTAATTTTTCGTCCTATCAAGGGTATCACCTCATTACCGTTGAAAATCAACCACGTGTGTATCGGTTTACTAGATAAGGTTTTGAGGGTTGGTTGATGATCGGCCGGTTTCGAATAGTTTTCGATGAAACGTGTTAGATAATCATTTTGAACAGCAATGTGCCCGAGGAAGTTGGGCCCCTTCGGTAGGCTTTTATTCGAACAGAATTTGCAAACTCCATAGTACAGTGTTCTTACTAGCCTGTGTATGTGTACGTGACTGGGGCAACAATTTTGCAGTGCAATATTTGACCGTTCCACGTCCTTCGTCGTTTGACGCCTGGTAAGCGGGACGTCCAAAAATTAACAACTGGTTGGCCTCCTCGATTTCACTAGGGAGCTTGTTGGTGGGGTGGAAACCGATCGCATAGGTGTACCTGAATTCGATCTGACTGTTTGATTGAGGAATTATAAACAACTTGTCCAGGTATCGTCGTACCGTTCTCACCGGCCGTCTGTGAGATTGACTGATCAGTTTTGAACTATATTAATTTCAAAGTTAAATTGCAGCAACTGTTCAGCCATAGGTTACAAAACCTAGGACAGATAAATTTTCGGACAAGTAAACTTGGCGACCTGAAAACTGCTAACGTCACACAAGTTAATTACCCGGTGGACAATCAGGATTACTTGCCCAGTGAGCTAGGCAATTATGTTTCACGCAGACCATTTGCGTTGTGATTTCCTGTTAGACATTGCTTTATGAACATACAGCGAGTTACACACATCAGCGGGAACACATGTACGGAGAAATCAAATTCGGTTATGTGAACTACTCTGATTTGCCCTACTCCTATTTGCAGGGGAAGCAGAAAGCAGCATTTGTTCAGTAGGCCAGTGTATTAAACATTGAACTTTGTTTGTTGCCCATTTTCATCCGACAATAAAATTTCAGTTTGCGGAACCTCTTTTCAAAATGAAAACACTCATCTATCACGGTATACTGTGCAAACCTTCATTGGTGAGACATACTTCAATTCATTCTACGATCATACAAATAACTGTTTTCTGCTGTTCCCATCAGGCTTGTACTAACTGCTTTTGAGCACACAAACGGATAGGAACATGTGGTGATAAGTGACGTATGGAAGTGTTCGGTCCGTGAAAAAATACCACTTTGTCATGGTATCTTACCAGAATGTGGTTATCAGTGAACTTTTCACCCGGCGAGTTTGTAATGCATTTGAGAATGTCATTCTTGATGGCGCTGATGTCAAGTAAGCTCACTTCCAGTGTGACTGGTTCCTACCTACTTGATGTTGAAAATCGCTACCTTCCGGAACGAAAGTAAAAGTCAGTCTTCGTGGCACAAAGCAAATCTCGGTTTATTGAGTTTTTATTGGTTGTTTTATAGACTAGACGCATCGGTAGAATGAAGAATTACAATTGGTGTTGACGCTCTTGCTTTCTCATTGGTCGGCTCGGTTCCGCTTGAAGCTCGTTTGTTTCAACGCGTGACGCACTTAATCAACTTGTTTTACTCCGGTGCTCGTTATAACAAAATCCGATGCTGGAGCAGCGTGCCGTGCTGATTGGTCCCCGCGCTGACACACAGGTCTGTTCGTGTTTTCAACACTGATTGGCCGTAGACTTTTGCGAATCAATGGTTGACTTCGTATCGATGCTTTCGTCCAATCCAATTCCTTTACACTTGTCACTGACCTTCAAATAAATCCTGAGTAAATCTTTCGAGTCGTCTACCATTTTCAGCCAGCCGACTTCACAGCTATCAGAACATGACTATTATCAATGTCAGAAGCTTTTTATGTGAAACTCTAAAACCCTTGCCCTTGCACTCAATAGCATTTTGAATAAACAGTTCATCTCCTTTGACCATTTACCCCGCAGCCATCTGAAACCCAAGTAAACTTAAACAGCTTGACACAGACGAGCGCGTTTCATGGCAGACACGTGTGACATGTTCATGCATTCACCATCCCTCTTTACCATCTGCTAATAGACTGTGGTCCGACTCAAATTTACTTGTGATCATCAATCTGATTTGCTCTGGTTTCCGTATACAACTCGCATATACTTTGTGTAATTTTGAAAATCTGATGACAGTTATCATAAAGAGCTTTTTATGTAACCGACTTTTTAATGCGCCCATACCATTCTTTCCGAAAATGCTGCGATGACAGTAGTTGACAAATTTAGTCTGTTTGTATATAGTTATTACGCTGTTCTCGAACATTTTTTCACGACGACCTTTGTTACAACAACTTAAAGCTTACCATTTCACACGTTTCCTCAAGTTCAGTCTCTGCAGGTCGCTGTAAACTGCATCTAACATTTGCAACTATCGTAAGGAGAGGTGACAAATTAGGCAACATGTTTTTGTAGTCACCATCTTAAAGGTAGCTGTAATTTTCCGGTAACTTCAAAATCACAAACAGTGTTCTTATAATTTCGGCTGTTTGTTTAACTGTTAAACAATTTACTTATCATTCAAAGTCAACTGTTTTTGAATGCTGTACATCGTGGACTTTCGGTGACACGGAGTCTAGTAGAGTGTGAAAAATTTCACATTACCGTGTGTTCTAGGTGTTTGCCGGCAAACCAGTGATGCAACAACAATGGAAACTTGTCCACTGTTTAATTAACTCCTTCATTCGAAAATGATCTTTGGAAAAATACTTTCACACCGCTCTTGGAAGCGTATTCAAATGGTTATATTGTTGAACTGTTTTGCAACCTGTTTACATGCATGCCACCAACATGCGAACTACTGGTGGACGTACGAAAGAGAGCAAGATTGGATTTTCACTGTTACGTTTTGGACATCTGTACAACCAAATATTATTGTCATCGGGCCCCATGAAGTATGACCGGAGACAATAAAGATTCTTTACGGGGATTCGGAGCACATAGGACCGTTACTTTGGTTACTTTTATGATCAGAAATAGCCAATGAAATCAAGAGAACAACAAACTAGCAAACGAGACTCGTTTCTTTATGGCTGATCATCGCACAAATTACAACACAGTAAGTATGGAAACAGTAATTAGGTTGAGTGGGTAAATAGGCCAGTGAAAAATACGCACGGCAGTTACGTATTAGCTGTTCCAAATGATGAGGTATATTTCTAATGAGCCGTGTGATTGATTGACCAGTCCTAAATACGTTCCCATTCAACATACTCAGTTTTCTGACGGGGTCAGAATACGTACTTTGAAAAACGGAATTTCGAAATGACTAAAAAATCTCTCAGGATAATCTGTTCTAGCGCGGGTGTAATGCTACGGCATCGGATCCAGCTTCAAGGCCTGTGATAGGGCGATCCTTAAGGGGAACAGAGTGCTTTCAAAGGTAGTGCTTCCATATGTCAAACAGGATTTGTCGTCTTACCACCATGGGTGTTCAAGCTATCTGAGTGAATAAATTGTAACAAGTACTTTCCCAGTCCCAGACAATATTGACTCGGCTAGTGGGGTGTGGACAACACGGTTCCCACTTTCTTTCGCACTGATCACAGTTGAGCAGGCTCGACGTGGGAGTAACCAAAGAATTGCAGATCATGTCAATGTCCTGTGGAAACCTTTCCGGTAATCATTTGTATAACCGTTTGCCGATTAGCCCAAGTGAGTCAAATATCATTGTACGTTGCCATTTGTCGATGCCTTGTAAACCGCTGTAGAGCTCAGTATCCGTGTCCCTTTCGTAACTGTATTGCAGCCGTGTAGCGTACCGATAAATGTGGTTAAGGTACGTCGGAAAAATTGTGTAGTGAGGTCACGTTCGTCGTTCAGAAAATCAGAATAAAGACATATAGGCGAACATGTTTTCGATTATTAATCTTCCGGCCGGTACAATTATTTAAGGAGTTAATAGAGTTGGATCGAGTTAGATTGGATACTAATATGTACACGGTATTGGACACATTCAATCGCGCTCACCGGTCAGTTAAGTTTACACTTGAGGAGGAGACTGAAAACGAGATATCTTTCCTAGATGTCCGTTTGCATCGACGGATAGACGGAACTATTCAGCGTAGGGTTCATCACAAGAGTACATGGACAGGTCAGTACACAAAATTTCACAGTTTTGTACCCCTAAAACAGAAGAGGAGTGTAGTGCGCTGTCTGACTGATAGAGCATACAAAATTTGTTCAGCGGATACGCTAGAAAATGAACTCCAATCCATAAAGAACGTACTCCATGATAACGGCTACCCGGAACGATTTATCGCCAGAAACATGGTCAGAATATCATCTAAGCCTGAATTGCATGAGGTAAGAAAGAAACCCATGTTCATTCGAGTGCATTTCAAAGGTGATAGTGCCGAAGAATGGCTGACAAATAGGCTCAACCAGACAATTAACAGGACATACGCCACTGTTGAACTACGTATTCAATTCTCCACATCCCCATTCTCAGGTTTTATAACAGATAAACTGACGGTTCAGACCTCATCTATGTGTATCCACTTATTCACTTGTTCCTGTGGAGCAGGTTATATTGGTCGAACGTCAAGACAGCTTTCAAACGAATCCGAGAACACCATCCACGATGGCTGGGACACGGGGAATCACGATCGGTCAACAGCGCTATTCTCGCTCATCTGGTTGAAAGGGAGCACCAGGTGAAAACTGACAGAACTTTCAAAGTGGTATATCGCGTGCCAGACAACCGATCAAAAGCTGTCCGAATTAGAACATTTTGTACTGCCGAGGCTATCGGAATGGGGCTGATTGACCCGATATTATGTCATGAAAAACGGTTTGTTCAGACGCTGCACCTACCATGGCGAAAAATCCATCGGATCGATGGCCAACCGGCGCGGTTAAACCAGTGGACAAGTGTGACGTAACAGACCAGTCAAGCCATCGCCAATTGACTGGCTAGTGACGTAGTTCTACTGTAATAAGTCTGATCGATATCTCGATCTAACTCCATTAACTCCTTATATAATTGTATCGGTCTGAAGATGAATTATCGAAAACATGTTCGCCCATATGTCAACATTCTCATTATCGTAATGGGCATATTTAAAACGTCCAGAAAAGCGTACACTTTATGCGACATGACAGTTGTTTTTTAGTACAACTGTGCCACGATCCACGTTGTCTTTCGAGTACAAACTTACAACTCAGTAACCTCAGTTTCAATGCGCTGACAGGGGCACTGTAAATCCAGTAGAATCCGTATAATTAATCCACGTCATCTTCACGATCGTAGGCTATATTATCTAAGAAAACAGTGTTTCAGTCAGTTCAAGATAGCACCCAACCTCTCCAATGCCTGAGTGAATTCTCAGGATCGATGGGATTACCCGTAGACATTCGTCTCCTTCGGCGACTGGTCTGTGATTGTACTTGAGGTTCTCCCTCGTTTACCTTCCTAGTGCCCTAAGTTGTTTACGTTGGAGTCTGCTTGTTTGTGCAGCCAGTAGACTGCTAGATAAAGTTGCCTTACACGGTCATCCCTCTTCTCATTACAACGTCCGAGTTGCACTGACATAAGGTCGCCGAGCTGGAAGACGAGTGTCACATTTGTTTTCACCAAAAGGGCGAACAACCATAGTCATAATGAAGTTCACCAGGTTTAACTATCCTCGTATCATGATCAATTTTATATATGAATATCCGCTTCATTATTAGAGGTTTATAAAATAAATGATTGATTTGTTTAACGGGTGTAGTTCTTGTTCCAGGAAACCTGATAGAGGAGGAAGATGGCGATAGCTATATAGATCAAGACGTTTTTACAGTGTTTCTGGACCAGTCTTATCCCACTCCGATTGTCCACTCCCTACGATCCGACTGTTTCCCATCACCCGAACATTCCAGTTATTATTGTAGGGTTACTTTGTGTATTAAACCTGGCTTGGAAGTCATTTGATTTGTGTAGCAAGGTTCCGGTTTACTATCCAGACCTACCTATCGGAGCTTTTGAGGGCTGCAATGTATTCTTTATGCAAATTTAACAGAACCAAGGCCACAAGTCAACTTGAAAAAACGGTTGCCTTGTGGTCTGTTGTTGCTACAACTGTGGTTTGAAGCATTTCAAAAAGTTGTTTTTCATTTTTCAAAGAAAAAGCAAGTAAAATAACTCATACTGTTCACAAATCCTGTCAACTTCCGACATGCTAAAGCTGAAATCATTTCTACATCTTTGTATAAATCCGGATGTCATGAAAGATGCGAAATGCTGTCGGCAATCAACTTCCTAATCGAGTAAGTATGGTTTAGTGTTATTTAACAATTACGACTGAGAACTTTCAGTATACGAACGTACCCGCGAGGATAACTTCATGTCTTCCCCCTGGTGGACAGTAAGTCGTTGTCAGTAAAGCGAAGGAATCGGGCTACTCTGAAAAAGACTTACTGATTTCATGTTTTTAGTGTGCTCAGATGATCACATTGTCGGGAAAATGGCAAATGACATCCTCGTCACCGGCAACAATGTCCGGGTGTACGGCCCTTGTTCAGGTCCTAGAAGCCAAAATGATCAAGGGTTGGGGAGTCACTTTAACTAAACATTGAACACGAGAAATCGGAGAGAAAAGTGGTTGTCACAACTAATTCGCTGGAACAATTGGAATCAGCAAGCGCTTGGCATGCAGAAATATACTTGTCAACTTTTTTTCCGTTCACTCTACAAATCTTCCTATAAAGGGGCCCACGTCACCCGATTCAACACCATAAAGTTGCGCTGGCGCTCAAGTTTTGCGCCATTTAGTGGCCAACTGGGAATTCAATTTTACCCAATAAGCAGTTGGACTTCGTCGGTTATGTTCTAAGTCTCTTTTCGGAATAATTATCTACTTGAATGCAAAGGGATTTAAGAATATTTATTCCATAATGTAAACGATTTGAGTCAAACGTTAGAAGTGTCAATAACACGATTTGGGGGCATGGTTTAATCCTGAATTTGGCACCTCGAAACATATTAACATATTGGTAAGACCTCTGTCTCAGTTGAACTGAATGATGAACATATGTGAAAGAAAATATTCAACTTTTCTAATTTTTTAAACCTGAAATTTCGCAGGACATTCCAAGTTCCCAGTCTAATGTCACGCAAACATATTGTCCAATTCTGTTTTTCATCCTTTGGCTTGCCAACAATTTTTGTCCGGTTTTTCTTCGGGCACAACATATTTTTCAAGCTGACTGTTACCCGTTAAGTATAACAGCGCTTTGGCAACTCCGGTTCTACACACAACTCACATAATATTGAACAAAGAAATAAAATCTTCCATGCGCACACTTCTGAAAATAGTTGATGTACCGCTGAAGGATTCAACCAAAACAACTATTTTCTGTTACAAGTTATTGTACAAATCATACCATTTAGTACCACATTCACGGCTTTATTTACTACCAGGTCATCGGTAAACTTAGCCGATCATTACAAGTCATTTGTGTCATTGGGATCGTTAGATTGACGCTGCTTCCAATTCTGCTTACAACCCAGCACAGCAACTGTTCGATGTTCAACATCGAGGCCTTGGTTTAACCATATTTTATCGTGTCACATCATTCCTGCTGACCACAATTCACACACGGTCATGTTGTGCACACAGAGATGAGTGCATATTTGGTATGGTGGTATATAATTTGTTGGGAAAAATCTAACCACCGGTTGGTCAGTCGATTCACGTGCACGTGGCTCCACATGGTACGTTCACGTGCACGCATTGCTGTGATTGATCACATCAGTCTATGATGTGTTTTGAATAATATCAAACCATTACCTTTTCGTTAGCAACATTCAGGTCAGCGGGAAGAATTAGTTAATTCCTTAGCAGAGTTGGTGTGGAAGAGTTTATTGGGTAAAAGAGAACAATGTAATACAATATTGGCCGGAAGCGTTTTGTAAGAACATGTTAATTTTTTGCATAAAGCGAGCGAACAACTGGGTTTTATGTTCCTGGATATCGCCTGTACATCTCTTATCCCATACTTACTTACTCCCAGCTCGTAACAATGAACTCAAACTCGGTTTTATTCACCCATAATCAGTGACCATGAAAGAGTTGAAGACGAGTCAACCAAACTAAAATTCTTCCTCTGCACAGCTTGGTTCCTTGAGTCGCTCCAAACTTCGATCTTCCGTTGTCCCTAGTTTACAGAGTCAGACAGAGGCTTAGAGCATGACTGAGCGTCGTTTTTAGGCAAAGGCCCGAACAACAGTTTTCTTCCAATGATTAGAAGTTTTATAGCCGTTTTTACTCCTTATTCACCGTTTTATCCAAGGATTAAGCGCTCGTATAAAACAATTGTCAAATTGATCAATTTTCTGCCAACGACATTGGGCTTGCCTCCGTCCCGACTCACACAACCCGGACAATTGAGTTGTTCCTAAGTCCAGTGCATTGTTGATCTCAGTATACAAAGGTAAACAAATGTGTTGAATACAAGCTTATATTGACGAGTGTCCATTCCCTTTATGAAAGTCTCAGTGCATTATGGCTGGAGTACGCACCTCAGACCATTAGGTCGAGAAGCACGTCAAATCAGCACGGATGTGTTGTTGCCTCTGATGAGCATACCGGATAGGAAATATCGTCTAACGGTAACAGCAATTGGAATACTATCTATGACTGCATGCATACACTGGTGTGTATGTGCTAAAAGCGAGTGGGAAAGCTAATCTAATGAGAGAGACTAGTGGACCGTTCATGACACAAGCTAACGCTGGATGATCTATGCGGCTGAGGCAAAATCAAATCGAGTGATCCATAAAGCCTGCACCGGACTGTCGTCCAGTGCTTGGGTGACCCGGAAGAGGAATGTCCCCGAAAAGTAATTAAAAGCAAAAGGGAACAAACCAATAATGAATATATAGAATTGCCAAGAATTTGAACTTCCGCTGGATTCGAACCAGCGACAGAAACAACAGATCGGGATGCGGTAAATGTTCTACCATTTGAGTTTTCAGCGTGATCTCGTAGCTCAGACTGTAAGGCGTTTACCGTGTTTGGACATATTGTTTCCGTCGCTGGCTCAAATCCAGCCGAAATCCAGATTTTTCACGGGTGAGTTCCTTTCGAACTATCAAACTGGTCAAACCACTTATGGGTATTACGATGAACTAATCACACCTTAATTACTGTGTGTCTTAGGTGTACACCACCCGACTCGACTAATAGACAGTTGTAAAGACAATGCTAATGACAGTCAAGTGTGAATGGAAGCCACACACCTACATGAGGAAATGCTGGAGTTCACGGCACCGGAACTACCGATGCCAAAATTCACAGTTCTAACTCTCGTAAAAGTAAACACACCCAATGAAAAACTTCAAGGTTTGGCCATCCCCTAATGGGAAAACAGTCGAGCAATAAACAAGATGGTACACTGAAAGGTGAACGAGGGCTGGTTAAAATTCTGTGGTCTGCGGCGATGCAAGAGTATAGCAGAAAGACAAACCAACTAACACAACGTAGGGTACAGATAAACGCAGGTCATTGGGTTAGAAAAGCACACATGAGGGTTCCAATACGACTTGGCACATGTTAAAACAGGTCTGAACGCAAGCAGTCTTGACACAAAAGTGCCTAGCCGATCAAAACAGAGATCAGCATTAGAGAATTTCTTGTCTCTAGAAGGATAACTGTTACAAACGCAATAGAAAATCGTTGGGAATGTTAACTATCCCCAAAAACTGTCCACTCAACCAGTAACGAACATGTATTACTTTCGTGAAATCGAATTCCTCTGTTGCACCAGCATTTCCATTTCTTGTGCCGATTTACATACTGAACGGTAATTCGCCTGTTATCGACCCAGGACGCTTTCCACTTAACATTGAACATTAAATATCGAACATTATTCACCAGGTCGCTTAACGAGTTAAAAATACACAAGAGCTGCATTTCTGTAATTTGTCTTCGGACTGAGACAGTAAAAGCCCTCTTACTGAAGGCCAGTGTTTCTCTTTCGTAATCTGCTTGGGGATCGGCTCTTCGGGGCAAACAGCGCGTTGCAGTATCAATGCATCGTAGGAATCGTTCCAGTTGAACTGTGTTCGATCGGCCTTTCCGTTATATAACATTTTCGTAGGGATCGTTACAGCTGGATTGCATCCACTCGGTCGTTGCGCTTTATAACAGACATTCAACCAAAGTCGGAACGTCTTCATTTTTATCAACGACTATACTATGATGAAAAGTATTGAATGGATGAATCAGCAAGTAGATCAAAAAATTTCGGCCAGAAACCATCAAGTGTTTGAATCCAGAAAAAACAGCAGACCTAATGGTATTGAAAAGCTACGGATATGAAGGAGAAGGAAAATTAACTTATAGACAATGAATAAAGATCAGACCGTCAGCGGTTCACAGCCATCAACTACACTGCTAAGTAGGTGCTGACAGAAACCAGATCAATGTATTGCACTTCGTGTCATAAGATGAGCAGTGTGTTGGGAATAGGCACTTTTTCCCAAAAATTTGCCCTATTTGCGAATAAACAATGGATTTTTCAATTTCGCGAACTTGGATGCCTGACATTATTTTCAAAATTTCAGTTTAGTACCAGCCTTTGATTGATCCGTTTTATGATTTAGCCACACACTCAAAATCTATAAATACAGACGCTGTGCATCACTGTTTTGCCTTCGTGATATGCAGCAAACGAAAACCGTTTGATGACCCTCGTTTCTTCGTTTGTTGGGGTGGGGGAGATTTGAAACCTGAGCTCTGATTGTTTTGCTACAATGCGATATCGTTGAGTTCCGTTTGTGATGCAAGTACCGCTCACAGTTTTGTGTTCGTTCTTGCCTTTCTGTCTTAGGGTTCGTAACACAGTGGCAATAGGTGTATACCGTTAATTGTGACAACTGAAATTGGTTCGCCATGAAGTGGGCCAAGTTATCGGTCGAAATTTGCCACATTGTTGCATGAGTGCTGACCAGGCTGACTGAAGCAATCAGTGTTAGTTAATAGTGTTTAACTTCCGATATAGACTGATTGTGTGACTTTTGCCGAAAACCACTAATCTTGGTAATGTGAGTCCAAAAGTTAATTGACTTGAATTTGCTAATGTGACACGCTTAGTCCAAATAACTGATTATTTTTGATTGTTTGGTGGTATAAAGATGGAAAACATATGGTGTCCTGCTATGTCCAGAGCATAAGTGTGAATATAAAACCTGTCTTCAATTCAGAGAATGTTGATTTGAATTCAGTAGTTTCTGTTTTGGAGAAACTAAAGACAATTGAGTCCGTGTCACAGTTTGTAACGTATTTTGTTGCGTGTTCTGGATCATTACTAACTTTTTGCTTCGATAGTAGAAAAAAGGAAGTTAAACGATCAGTCAGTAACCTAAAGGTTTAGTTAACAGTCCACGATTATTATGGAAACTGAGCTGATAAAGAAAAAAAAGTAGACAATCAGAAAGTTTGTAAACGGTTATAAATGAAGCAGTAATATTAGCTAAAATGATTACATACTACCGATTTAATAACAATGTAGCATTTTATGGTTACAGTATCAGTCAACGTAACATTAGAAATGATTGTGCAAGATGACAAAAACCTATCTGAAGGAATGAATTCAGTACATGCCTAATTCACACCCGAAAACAATAGGTCTTCCCTCTAGAGATACCACTGACGGGACCGACCACATCTACCTTGATGGAGGGAATTGGGTGGACCTTGCATTGACCATAGTCGTAGTATCAGCAAGGAGCATTAAATGTCATTTTCAAAATATATACGGTATGATCAGCAGTACGGCGCACTCCAGCCTACTTATCGTGGTACTTCTGATGGAAACAAGTCATATCAAATATAACGCTTACGCCCCATCCCTGACTGATGAAGTTTCAGCTTTCTATCAGTTGAACCGTGTTGTGACTGTTATCATTATTCAGTGACATTTAGCCGGTTGTCCTCCAGTTGTTGAAGATATGATTGTGCAAGAAGACAATATTTCACCTCTCCCTCATTAGTGGGCTGAATTGACATGAAGGTGACCAACATAGTTAATGTGAACTTATTCTGATGCAAGCCATCCTGTGTTTTCGTATAACAACCCTGAGTTGAGAAACAGCGGAATACACGAATGAAGGTTAAGTGTGGGAGCAAATGAGAATTGATGGCTTGATGAATAAGCGGCCTCAATCAGGGATCACGTGGGTAATCGGCATTTAAGGACAAACATTAGCGAGTCTCTTTGATCAGGCTGACTGCGTGAATGCGAAGCATGTACACAAGTAACATAACATGGTTCTCAGATTATAGGTTTGGACAAGAGAAGGATCGAAGAATTATGGAATGGGGTTTTATGTCAGCTGAGACAGTGCCAACCTGTGCGTGCCTGTGGCGTGTAGCGTTGTTCACAAAATCCTCCATAGAACAGACAGAACAAGGTGGGAGAAGTTAGGATCAATTGGAATTGATGGGTTCTTCCGTTTCACAGCAAGTTTTGTCTCATGAGTTACTGGTGAAATGAAATAGGCACTCAGTTGTAGATGTATACCTCGGATTGTTGGTTGGTACTTGTCACGCCTAGACAGATCAGGGCTAGCGTGAACCTGCAGCGGTCTGCCAGTTGCACCGCGACCCATCGATTTTTTCGTTTAAGCCCTGGATTTGGTTGTCCTATCAGTGATCAGAGTGTTACTCGAACGGCGACCGCTCTACCATGCATCCACAGACGGACGATTGGTTTGTAGAACGTGTTATCACTGTGCCGTCATGTACTAACACACGCGCATGCCCAATGCTCACCGCGGACGTGGTATTTTACGCCTGGCATCCGCGTACAGGCGAGTTCGGCTCGTCTGGTCTCTGCATCCGGCTGGTCTGTGTCGTCACATTCCGTAAGACCCAACCCACCACTGTCTGCCAGCCTGCGCATGTACACATTAGCCGCGCGAACCTGTTCGCCATTGCAACCCAGAGAACCCTCTTGGCACACCTGAACTTTACACTCAAAATTTACGAGTCACTTGCAGTTGCCTTCGAGTTCCGCGGCAGTGAGAACGAGGCCCCTTAAACCAAAAGTGTTATTGATATCACCTTTGGATGTGTAAATTTAGCCGGCAAAATAAACCACAAACTTCAACATACTCTGCTGACGTATTCTTCGTTTCCTTGAAAGCTGGAAATTCATTCGTGCTAATACCACTGTATAGTTTATGGGATGAGAAAGTAGTCAGTGCTTTGGTCTATTCTTCTTTTAACTGCCAGACTTTCAAACTTTCGTGAGCAATTATTGTGATTTCCGAAGTCCTCGATTCATTTTTCATTGTTAATTCTCACGCCAGTCGTGCAGATATTAGACGAGCACGCTTTTCTAAAATGCTTTGTCCTCGCTCACACTTGTGAGCAATTATGGATTTCATACGGGAAAGCAACCATTCAGTCAGAGGAAATAAACCGATTTGATAATATTGTGGGAACCTCAATAATCGATGTTTATGTGACACTTAATATGTACTGATCACTCGGTCGGCCACTGTTTCCCACTCTATTCTATGAATAAGGTATGCATTGGATCGTCCAAATCAAACGACTTTAATCTTGCCCAGAATACTGTCTAGCAAATACAGACCGGTTGAGATCATCGTAAAGTCAAATTAGGAATGTGAACAGTGTGAACGATTTTTTTTCGTCTATGGGACAAACAAAGTTACACTGGCGTTTCTTGAGTTTGATCAATAAGTTTTGTGAAGCATAATGAAAATTGCTGTGCAAAGCGATTGATAAACCACGATCTGAGTATGGGTGACTTAATGTGTCTATTAGAGTAAAAACGATATGCTTATTCAAACAAAAATACTTTTCTTTAGTAAGACAAGTTGAAAAAAAATGATAAGAAGTGGTCCGGAAATGTTTGTGCCTCAGAACCAGCCGCTATTCCCGGTTATCACAACGTAGACCTTTGATTAGTTCAGAGCATAAATTGCCGACAAATTGTACACTAATCTTAAATCTAGGCAAGGCGCCTGAGATTAACTTTGGAGAGTACAACGCTCGACTACAAACTTTTTTCTGGCATACTGAATATTTTATTGTAATCGGGAAGGTCACCGGAACACGGTGAATTTAAACAAACAAAAATAGAAAACTGATGTAGAAATTTAAACACTTCTTCCAATACTGAATCGGAAGTTAAGTAAGAAAATTGGTTCTTCTACACGTTCAAGTGAAGCGTCAACTTACGTTCTAGAAAGAATATTCATTTTGAATAAATTTCAAGTTCATAACAAAAGAAGCGATAGGCCTAAAGAAGGGTCTTTTTTGGCTCAGGTATGCCATTGAAAATCCTCAATCCAGCAGCCAGCTCCTCGTTTGAGAAATTGATTAGAAAATTAAAACAAAGAACAATCCAAAATAGAGAAGCAAGTCGTAATACTTGAAGTCCTAATCACCTTCGGTGGCCTTCCTCAGGAATCATGTAATCAAAGTCACGTTAATAAAGCAACGGAGGTCACATGGGGTTTGTCTTAGTTGGGTCAACCTGAGTTAAGCCTGAATGGATTGATTGAAATTCTTACTCAGTGTGTGGTGATGAGACTGGTGTTCACAAAGTGCGTATGTGTCTGCTACTGTCTGTCGGTCCAAACCGCACTGAAGACAAGCGGTTGCTACCGCTGCGGTTGATGCATGCGTGTTGGTTGTTAACGATGAGTGTTTCAGCACAGTGCTGCCTAGCGGAGGAAGGCAGACCCTTGTGCAACATTCGAACCTGATGGAAACACTTGCTGTGATTCTGTGGCAATGCATGTAGTGCGTTGGCCGAGTATTTCTGTAGCTTCTGACGTTGGTACACGTCTTCTGAAGGTGACCAGCGGTACGTACTTCCAATTTCCTGTTTGCCACTCTCATGTAACTAGCGTTGCAACCACCATATCTGTTGTGAACAGTCTCTCTGGGTGCTCATAAGCACTGAATCCTTAAGATGTATCATCAGTGGCTGTAAGATATCAAACCTGAATACGGTTCCGATGGCGTACTCGAGCAAAAAGGAAAGAATTTATCGATTGTTCGTCCTCGATGCAGTATTTGCACAGTAGACTAGAAAGTCCTGGTCTGTTTGGTTCTCCCTTCGGCTGACATGCACTTGATCGTGTTTTCTTTGAAGGCATATGGGTAGTGATTGGCGGCTTACGTTTCTCTAATATGAGACTCTCCTGTTATTAATGAAAATTCATTGATGCGGACCATATCGGCTGTGTTGACAAGTGATCGTATGACTGACATCTTCACACCGATTGGTTGTGACTAGCTGAAGTTGAGATATTGATCCGAATGGGTTAGTTCGCTGTAGACATAAACCTGATATCTCTGTTGCTCATCAACTTCAACAAGACAGACAAGAAAATTGGATGAACACTGTTCGTTTTCAGTTTCCATCGTAAGTACGATGTCGTTACACTTACACCGTTCATCACCAACACGCTTGCGTTAACCGCAATGATAGCAAGTTTCTGTCTGCAGCATGGTGTGGATGCATGATTAGTACCAGATACAGACGCACCTTCTCTACATCAGTCTCATACGCACTTAGCAAGCAATTCCACATTGACCTGACCGTGGCAAACCCCACGTGACCTCTGTTTCCCTGTTACTGTTAATTTGATTAGAAGACTCCTAAGAAAAGCCACCGGAGTTGGTTGAGACTTTGAGTATTACAACCTGCTCATAACATGTATTTCTGTTCGTTGTTCAGACGACTGTGTCGCCTTATGATCACCTAAAGATCTCAACAATCTCGGTTTCTGAGTAGCTTGTAAAGTTGATCTGTCTATCATCTTTGTTGTACACGTTTATTTGAGCCCACAAGCGGAAGGAATTCAATAAAAATACACAAAGTTTTGTTTAACGACCTCATGCTCTGACAGTCGAAAAGCCCGTTGGCAAAAATTTATAATTTTGACTTAGATATAAAGTCTCTTAAATAAATGCACATATTCAACGCATTCTTGTAGCTTTTTCAGCTCTAGTTCCATTTATTAACTTATAAAGCTCCTTGAAATATAGTGGACACCTTCATCACCGGTTCTGTGTCGATTACGCGGAATCTGGGGAAAAAACGAACCGGTCTCAATTCATCTAAACTGCTTCATTCATTCTTTTCCCGCTGTTCAGCAGACTACGTGAGTCGTACGGCTCGTTATTTATCAAGAGGAATCAGCGAACATCATCCATCATGGATCAGAACAAGTGAAAAGTCAGGTGGCTGATAACATCCATTAGGACAAGATAAATCGATCTCTCTACAGAGTTGCATCGAATCGATCGAGATTCGGTCACAAACGGTGAACATTGTAGAGGCTATCACCATCTGATCAAGTGGCTCAACCTTGTCTGAACGGAAGAGTTAATTTAATCACTCCAGCTGCCTTCGTTATTAACTGACTCACCTGATCGATACAGTAACAATCCAAACCCAAACTAGGTGTCAGAAACAGGTGAGATGATAATGTTTTTCGATCAGTGTCAAGTGTTGCATATCATCGTTCAGCTTTAAATGCTTTATAACTGTATAAAACCGGATGAGATGACAGAGTACGTTTGCTACACTTTTCATCATAATTCAACGGTGACTTAGACAAAATCAATAGCCTTTTGAATGAATATATTTGCGCAATAACTCTTTTGACGTTTCCAAAAGAGCCAATTTTTAATTTATAAAGTTACGTAAAGTGTTCATACTGTAAACCTTAAGTAAACCATTGGAGATCAGGCGATTAATTAGGGTTGGTTTTCATAATCTTAGATGGTTAAAACGATTCACATTTCGCTTTCATCGTACTTATGGTTCACTTTGATCAGAATACCTGCTTGGAGATGACAGACATACCGCCGAAAATGTGAACTTCACGGTCGGCTAACTTTCCATCCCGCTGATGATTTTGTGCTAAGCGTTCACTTAGGTTTTCCGATGTCACGATTAATCGGATACAACACAGTCGTTTACCTGGGCCGGAACCGACTCACGTGGGCGGATATGCTCTCACGCGTCGCTGATTCTCCATGGCGCCTGAGGCTTTCGGAACAGCTCACCTATGCGAAGGGGTTGCCTTTATGCTCAGTGGAAAGAATGGACAGAATCTTCCGGAACGTTAGGTGGGTTTTATGCTGCCCAGTCGCTCTTCTGGTTGATCGGACTCATAGGCTGGATAGGAAATATGTTGGCTTGCAAACCGATGACCCACATTCCAAGGTTTGAAGCACACAATCTTTGTCACATTTAAAACCTTATCATATAGGTGCTAAAAGTTCGACTGACTTGCGCAAATAAAGCAATCTAAGGGACGATATCTTTTGAGGCCTTGTCACAAAATGATACAGTATGGCACCAACCACTAAACACTGTCGCATAGTTAAAAAGCAATCGTATCTCTTGGCTGTCAAACCAAGAATGCGACACACTTGCATTTGGACGGAAGCAACTGTCATTATCGACCAGCAGACAAACGACAGTCCAGTGGGTGAAATTTTCAACTTCATCTGTTTTTCGAAGTTAACAAAAAGCAGTAATTTCATTTCATTCCTGAAAAGACTCAATAGGCGGATGTGAAACAAGATGGTAGCTCGGTTTTGTGTGGAATTTATCTTGACAGATAAATCCTGAAGAGACAGAAGACTCCTGTAGTTTACTGCGTAGCAACCTGCAAAAAACCATGATAAGAAGCAGTGAACAGAAAAGTGGAGGAGCTGTACAATCCAACAGCAACAAGCGGCAGGAGCACAAGCATGAGGCCAGTGTTTTGAAGTCAACAACTAAGCTGATCATAAGGAATTACTCTTAGTTCATTTAATGAGAGTTTCAGCGAATGTCTGTGTTCAACAGATGCCGCAGGAAACAGAGAATACTTCCGGCTGAGGTCCACATCATTCAAAAACACCAGCTGATCAGTGTTGTTAGAACTATCCCTGGCAAGATTTACCAGAAGAATTGCAGACCCCGCAAGTGGAAGACAACTTTCAATGTGCTATGTGATCTGAGTTACAGATAGTGTTATTGAAAAGATATCACAGTGCTCAACCGTATAAACAGATCATTTTTTATTAAATCAAGTCCATTCACATATGAACTGTGCAGAGAGCATGCTGTATTACGACGGTAAATCTGTAGCATACCTACAGTTACTTAAAATGGGACGCAATGCTTTCCGGACTAAGAACCTTCAATAACTGCTATTGGGAATCGTACATTACGACGGTTGAAATTCCGAGTGGAAGCCATTTGACAAACATGAAATGCTTTGGCAAATGAGAAACAGCAATTTAACTTCGAGCATGATTCAAGTATGTCTTGGAATTTCAAAACGAAGCGGAAGTCACGTTCTGGCAGCATCAAGAATAGACGGGAAAGCGAGCGATCTCAGACTGTAGGACAGTTACTGTTTACTGATCTTAGTTGTTTGATATCACACTAATCTAACTTGTCAAATTAGTTTGTTCGTGCTGAGGTTGTCAAATCGAAGATGCTGATGTAAAAGTTTTGCTCAAACCGAACAAATAATTCCACGAAAGACAGGATACCTGTGACTGTTTACATGCACGCTGAGATAACTGGCATTCATTGTATGTCACAAGCTGACAAGCGTTGCGAACTTTCACATTATATGGCTGCAAAGTGTCCTCCGAATCTTCTAAGAATCTCGTAGTGACGAAAAAGCACGGTCAATATTCCTGACCTGTAGGATATATAATGTTATCGAAGAAAAGTAGGTCAGGTACAGTTGAATCATGAAGATCCGTTAGGTAACAGAAGACTTGCTGCCTTGGACGGATTGAATGGCAGTAGAAGCTTAATGCACCAGGGCCCGTCTGAATCGTCTTCTGTCCAGTCCTGTCCAGTCCTGTCCTGTCCTGTTCGGTTATGTTGTTGGACCATCGGACCCAGGCCCCACCGCGTCATGCGTGCTCGCGTATCGACCGTACCGAATCACCTCCAGCTGGAGCGTTCCAATTGGCTGAGTGTGCAGATGGTAACTGCGCGAGTGCGTGCGTGCGTGCGTGCATGCGCGCGTG
>QNGE01006152.1:0-34665 GCA_008508345.1 Paragonimus westermani | reverse complement strand
TGAAGTGGTCCACTAGTACCAGAATGTAACGATTTGCGCGCGATGTTTCTGGCAAAGGCCCAATGATATCCATCTCCACAATCGAGTTTGGATATCCCGTGATGATCGGCCTTAAGGGGGCACGATGAGCCATGTGGGGGTTCTTCAACCAAAGGCATTCTGTGCAGTGGTTGCAGAAGTTTGTGATATCTCTCCGTTGTTGCGACCACCAGAATTTCCGACTCATAGAATCTTCCATTTTTCGTTGTCCAACTCCTGAGGCAGTCTTGACAAGACATCTTGCACGGCAGACTGTGGAACCACGATGCGTGGGTTGTACTGCGACCCATACCGGAAAAATAATATTCCGTCCACAAGCATGTTACAATCGTATGATACAGCGGACAACTCAAAAATCCCAGACATGTCCCTGTTAAGATCATGGGCATTCTTCGGAGACAAAGGCAGTGATAAAAAATGAACTGGAGCGAGAACATCGGAAACATTCAAATAGGACTTGATATCGTCATCAATATGGGTCACCTGAGGATCACCGCTCAATTGTTGGAGATAGAGAACAAGATTATTCTCCGCACACAGAGGCACAGCAGGCGATCCCAGTGACACGGTTGTCCTCGGAGAAAATTTGGCTGATCGGTAGCCAGGAGAACATTCATGCACATAACGCGCGTCAACTTCGATTTGTTCGGCCATTGTAGAAGGACTGATAACTTTTACTCAGTTGGCAGATAGACTTGTTCTCCACCAACGAGGATATTTCGAGAAATGTTGATCCGTTTGCATTTCCATTTGTTTCGTGCACAGTGAGTGCGTGAGTCTGTGGTGCCTTTTGCGGTCTCTCGTCACTAACAATTCCGTTGAAATCTCTGTGAACATGTCACTTATATTTCATGTTTTCCGCCTGGTTAAAATAAGATTAATCACGTTTAATCGCTTACAATTATTGGTGATCCCGTTCTTCCAGTGGTTGTTCTAGCAACGCTTAGTCTCCTCGCAACGTCTATCGATATGCTGGATCCACGATAGTCGCGTCTGTAAGTCACGAGCTCATATAAATTTTGAGCCCGTCGAGCAACCGATTCGGATCCAAAAAGGAAGACGGTCGTATTGGCGAGTTTCATATTAATAATGTGCCAATGTTTAAAACTAATATGATGAACCAAATGGTGGAAGACAACAACAAACTTCCATATTGAATCCACCAAATATAGGAGTTCCGAGATTATCGGTTCGCTTGAGTATGACCGAATGCACCAGTCACGTAATGGCGAGGCGGCCAGGCGAAAATGAAACCAGGGTACATATAAACCAAGGTCCGGCAAGGGAAAGTAAAAGAGGTGAGCTGCGTGGAAACAAGTTTTACTGATGAACAGTATCAAGAGTTAATAATACATCAAGATAAACATTCACGTGTCAGATGGTTTGTCAGGCGCGTAATTTGAGTGGTAGGGTCAGACTGCAAATAAAGCTCGTGATCAGTAAAAAGAATTCCAACGTAAGGAAACGCCCCGATGAGAACGGAATAAATGGACAGGGAACGTAGCCATCAGCGTTTTATCAACACATCACAATCATCGAACACTCGCGCAACGAGCTACTTCATCAAGTATAACACGGAAACGCCGTGGATTGCGTTAATTGGTGGTCAAAACAGATATGATTGGAGCGAATCGATGGTACGAGAGATCGATTTCTAGCGAACCTATCAGTCGTGAATGTGATGAGTTACGCGCGCTGGACGAAAAGCGTGTATCGTTTTGGTTGAAAGATGACTGCATACGACCGACAACCTTAGTGCAGCCTGCGGTTTAAATAGTGCATACCTTCTCCTTGGTGTACTGCAGAAGTATCTAACGAACCTATCGCAGGTGGTCCAGCTGTCGCACCTCCTACTCTCAGCACTGAATTAAGCTGTGTTGAAAATTTCACTTCTAGTAAAAGGTTCGTCCTTTCTATACTCATTACTCTTGCAGTCAGTTTGCAATCTACCCCAAATTGGTTACATCTAGTGACTTGAAATTACCGTTAACTCTACTTACACCCTTCGTTCCCGATTTACCGCTTGATCCGCACACAGTCCGCAAAACTCCTCACAGTGTACACGAGACAGTACTTCTCAGTGGATGTTATGTACGCATAGGGATGCCGACACGTCACCACCACCGTCAACGCTTTACCAGCGGTGACCATATCACAATGCAAGACAATATGGACGGGATACCGTTGTATGACTATCCCGGTACGGAGTTGTGGCTCATACTGGGTCGCATTGTGCATCCATTTACAAGCACCCCATTCGTCAGTGGTTCCTATTGCGGTCGTGGGCCACCTGATCCCTTTAATGTATATCCGCAGTCGTTTATGTCCGAAATGATGGAAATACGCAGCGCTGGTGTGACGCTGAATGATCTTAATTTAACCATTCGTGTGGACATTTAGTGTTTTATTTGCGATGCTCCAGCTCGCAGCCACGTCAAGCAAACCAAGAGTCAGAACGGTTACTATGGTTGTGACCGGCGTGCACAAAAAGATGCTTATTACGGTTCACGACGAATGACGTTCCGTTCAATGTCTCACCTGCCCACAAACTTTCTTTGCAAATGTGTTATGTTTACCAATTTTGAGCGTTTCAAAGCCAACGAGCGTCGTGTGTTTCTATTTTAATTAGGGTTCCGTGATTATTCGCCGATTCCCTCCACCTCATTTGTGGGGATTTCTCAAACCTATTTCTTTCCATTTATATACTCTCCCATCCCAGTATGTGTTACCCCTTAATTGACCGTGCCCGTTGTTGACCAACCAGAAGAAAATTAGTATGACATCACTTGTGATTGTAATCATTTTGTAGAACTATTCCACCCGTTCTATTGCCGTCAACACCATGGTCATCTGATGAGTCCTCCAACGAAGACTTCCAGAGCTACCTCAAACGGAGGATGCACACTTTTGACAATCAAACAATCCGTTTGAAGTAAACCGTGGTGCTAATGGGCGACCGCATGATATGGATGGGAGCAACGTTGAATAATATATGGTCGTCTTTACCATCAGCCTCCCAGTCGCTCCCACAAGTGCTTCACTGAAGGAGGATCTTATCTAAAACCCATCAGGGATAAATTTCTTTTGACCGACTGGGAGGCGTTGAAAAGTTTTTAACAGGATCTCCAATCCATCCATTATTTAGGACAGTGAGATGTCATCCATCTTACACCACATTTTCAGACCCGCATGTTATCAAAAACTCCGTCGTTGTTGAAATGTGGCCGAATGCGTGCGCAGTGTGCGGTTTCGTGCTCGGAAACGAAGTCAGTGATGAGGTGAACTGGCTAGGCACCAATAACAAAGCTCGTCCGATTGATACTTCATTGTGCGAAGCCACCGTTTGTAAGCATCATTAACATTATCCTTCATTTCTCTAGGTGCCCTCCGCGACGAACACACTTATTTCTTTGAGTTGGAAAGCAGTATCCACCACTTCATCAAACGGTGGTTTCAGGGGGCAAAGGATGGGAATGGGGGTCGCACAGTGCGCCGGGTCATGAGAAAGACGATTTCACAGGTAATTAACCATGTCATCTCTTAATGTCCTCCTATCAGATTGCTCCTGCCAGTGGGTCAGCGAGGGAAACAGTGGACTTAGACGAGTGAAGGGAGAAAAGCCTCAGTTATCTTGTACACGATATATTTTCCGGTTCCGAAAATTGTTGTTCTTGCGATGCAGCGGTGATTGGCACATGTTCTTTCGTTGGCGCGGTTTGCGCAGATAATAAGAAGGTTCGGCCTGCTGGAGCACAGAGTTTAATGTGTGGTAGGCTGGGCGCATTATATACAGGGGTTTCAGTCGCTAACCTGGTGGGCGTATATTGGGTTGGGAAGCATGAATTTCGTTGTAAAATAACGTTTCACGTAATGTTCTGTGACGTAATGCGGGCTCGCAACTTTCTTTTGGGCTGACTGTCTGTCTGGCCAGGCCGGAATCGCCACGATTCCAGTGTGCGGTGTAGACGAACTCCGGTGCAACTTGTGGCCAGAAGAGGGCGAACCCTGAGCCGACTCCTGTTTGTTTGCTGAGTTAATAATGAGTCAAGCTGGCGTCTATTGGTCACGTACATTTCATGGGGCCTTCCAACTGGTCGACTCAATATTTCGCTTGCCTAAACAACTCCCGAGTGTATAGCAAACTGCCACAACAACCAGTTGACAGAGTTATATACTTCAATAACCATAGCAGAAATAACGATATCGTGTGTATACCTTGTCGAAAAATTTCGCACACACATTTTCTCAGTCAAAGTGTGAGATTGCGTCTTTTTTCTTGATCTCATAACAACCCATTGTGCGAGAAATTTCCCTGCGACGAATGGAGGCACGGAACTTTGTCTCCGCCAAACGATTCGCGAGATTTTCAACATTTTTGACGGTTTTCAGCAATCGATGAATTCTTGCGCTGCAGTCTTCTCGGTCGTTTGCTGGATTTTGGAATTTTTCACCCCGCCTCATCAAGGGAGACTTATTCTAACATTTTCCGGACGATAATTACACCCCGTAGTAGCGAGACACTCCAAAGATGCATTTGGACTTTCTCCGAAACTGGGCTGACGAGAATGGATTTATTGTTCATTTCGATTGAGCGAATGCCCACTGACGATGACGTCGATACCTATGAGTACACAGGCGGAAGTTTCATCCAAAACACCATAATCCTGGTTAAAGAAGTATACAGCAAGTCTCATTGACCCTATTGAAACATTTCATGAGCAGTTCCTGGAGGAATTTTGAAGAAGCTCCCGAGTGTCCATCAGAAAAACCGATTTTATTTCAGTGGAAGACAACAGGGATTGACGTAACTAAGTGATTCTGAGAAAAGTAGTGTGGCGAGAACGCAGTGGCGCAAATTGCAAAGAGTGAACTGCTGAATCAGTGCCCTGTAAGCGGTCCGTTTTGGCCGTGTGAGCGTCATGCAAGAACTGGTAGCTCTGAAAAAGGGCGACTTTACGATAGCTCTGCCCACTTTCAGTACGTGCAAGTTGATGGGCCAAAGAAAATTAAACGTCTTTCCATCACCACGAAGCGTCATCTTCATTCGGCTTTCAACTAGACGTCACTAATATTCCCAACCATTCAGAAAAATCCCTACAGCCGTTGACCACCTACAACGTTCTCCCCACAGTGACCTTGAACCATTTGAGAGGTTGACCTCCACATAACTTTGTGAAAAGCAATTTAGTGTAACATCCAATTGTGTTGGACTGAATCTGTGAAGCAAGCAAACTATCTATTTTCCTTTTGCGTTTATCAAAATTTCGTAAACCACAATCAGTTTCTTTTCGACCACGTCCTGTTTGGTAGTAGGTTTCACGCTTGTGTTACCGTTTCACTGTTCGTTTTGTACCGATTTTAATTATCCTCAGTGGTCGCCATGACACAGGGTGCTTCTCACATGTGCGTTGAGAAATATGCATTTTCGTCATTGTTATTACTCTGTACTTTTGTCTGGATACCATAATGTGGTGTAGTGTGTCGAACACATGGCGCCAGGTATTCGTCGGGATCACCGGACATCGCAGTGAATCGTGCCTGTAAGTGCTGGCAGAGGCCGATATGTAAGACTTGATGAGGACGGCTGGCAGGAAGCGCGTGAATACCATTAGGAACACTGGGCGTTGAACATAGATTTCGAGACAGTTGAATCGTGACACTGTACAAAGGATTGGGCATCAGCCACAGCGACACCGTTGCATGAAACATGACGTACATGTGATGGAACCTGATATGCGGATTTCAACTTCCGAGCCTCCTGGGGGCGAACGTCCATCGGGTCTAACAGAAGGAGTGAAACGACCTCAGTTACATCGTGGACGTGTTATCAGTAGAGAACCACCGAGTGAATAGCCGACTACTTGTGACCAAACGTCCTATGCTCCAAATTTTGTGTGACCTCATCAGTGAAACGCAGGACCTTTTGTGCATCTTATCGTGGGCCAAATGACGCTGTTAAGCATCCGTCTGAACAGACTGGTGTTATGATTATTTCAGCAACATTCTGGTGGACCAGTGAGGTCTAGTGGTATGCACGCAGTGTATTGATCCTCTAGAATGCAGGTGTCATGAAGAACGCCATCGATGTCCTGCAGGTGCGGAATCGGGTACTTGTTGGGTGCTGTAAAGTTATCAAGCCAACGATATTTTCCACATGACAGCAAGTCTCCCGAGGTTCATTGCCTTATGAAAGTTGGCGATATCCGCAGGCTTTTGGGCGTATGGATGATACTAAGTTTGAGCGTATGCTCAAATTCGACGCGAGCAATCATCAACTTATGCGGTGTAAACCCGCGAAATTAAGCAACCACCGACGGGTCAGTCACAACTATCTGATACAGAATGGAGCCTGTGACGGCAGGCGGGGATACGGGCTGACGATGAACATTCAAAAACCGATCGGCCGAAAGAATAAATGAGTATGATTTCCTAGAGGTTTGCTGGAGGTGATTGATAGCAACTTCATTTGAAGTAAGCCCGATCACAGCAGTGATTGTCGTTTGGCCGAACAAACGACCTCGTTTGACGTGTGCCAAGTTGAATCGCCGGAGACCAATGGCGGCTGTCGCCCTTCGAACGCCTGCTATCGTAAAGACCCGTAAGCAAGGTCTGTAAAGTGCTAATTAGTTGTGTGAGGATGCTAGACAATAACTTTGGTGGGGCTTTCAATAATAATAATAATAATATATATTTCTCAACGCATATGTGAGAAGCACGCTGGGTTATGCGCGATCACTGCAGATATTTACAAACCATACAATAACGAATAAGTGATTAGTAGAAAAACGTGAAGCATTCCGTCAAGAAGGCCGTGATCAAAAGGCAAATTGATGTAGTTTATGGAGACTTTGACGCACGTAACAGAGAAGGAGATAGTTTGGTCGCTTCACAGATTTAGTCTATGATACGGGATGTTACAATAATTTACTTTCTACAAGATCGTGGGACGAATGCTCAAACGCACCTTTGGGGTGTTTCGCTATTGGGAGATAAAATTTGTGTCCGGAAAATGTCCAGATAGTTCGGCGTTGGCGAGGCAGAGCAGAAAATCCCAAAATCCAGCAAACGATTGGGCATATTCCAACGCAGGATTTCGTCGATTCCCCAAAAAACGTAGAAATTTAAACATCTCACGGACCGTTCATCTAAGACGAACTTCCGTGCGCCCGTCTGTCGTAAAAGTTTCTTTGCTCAGTGGATAATATGGGGATCGGAAAGGAGAATGTAATTCCACACGTTAGATAAGAAAATGTGGGGTTATAACATTTACCAAGACAAACAATGTGCTGGCGGAATTTTCTGAGAAAGAACTCATACGATATTATTATTTCTGCTACGATTATTTTAACATATAACCCCATCTACTGTTGTTGTCGTATTTTGCTATGTACTCGAGATTTATTCGGGCATACGGAGAACTTAGTCGACGGTTTGGAGAGCCGCATGAAGTGAGCGTCTGACAACTAAAGCTTACATGACGTCGTTCTGCTGGACTTATTATTAAACGCCGCGCTCATGTCGAAGGGCGTTAGACAGCAGGGTGGTTATCCACGTAATGCGCACCTGACGGCTAAATGTTTCTCGGACCACACTCAAAAATGTCGTCAGGGGATACACAGAGTTTGAAGATAGACATTGTGTTTGTTAGAGTAAGATAGCTGCCCGAACCTTTTTGAAACGCTGAATGTTGTTACTGGCTCGGATTTCATTTGGAAGTTTATTCCAAATGCAGGAACACTTTACAAGGAAGAAAGTGTGCACGTATATTTTTCCGGGATATCAGGGTTGAGAAGGTGGAACCCTTACCTCTTAGATCATATGGAGGGCTGTGTTGAAAATGGACGGTGAACGCTGTGGTAATCACATCCGTATGTATGAGTTTATACAGTAGCGTCAGGTTCAACTTCAGTCCACGCAGCCAAAGTGGATCAACACCAAGTTTTTCACAGCGCTCTCTGTAGATGGGCGAAGAAGTATATCCTAATAAGCTTTTGGTAAACGATCGTTGAAAGTTTTCCAACAGAAGCCTATCAGACTTGCGTAGATGACAGTAAATGAAGGTGCAATACTCTAGTTGAGGCCGAGCACACATTTTGTAGAGCGTCAGCTTCGCAGCTGGTAGGTTGAACGCCTTTTTGATGCAGCCTATGGTTCTTTTAGTTTTTGCTACATGTAAGCATACTTGTTCAAAGAAATTGAAGGAGGTTGAGTACCGTATACCTAGATCTCTAACCGGAGTGGCCGTATCAATATTACAACCATCTAGTGAGATGGAGCTATGGGGTAATTTACGACCATAAGTGATGGTGTTCGATTTGTTCATTGAGATCGACATCAGCTATATTCTGCACCACAACTGCAATGACGCTAGGTCCTGTCGTATATTTTGTAAACAGGAATTGATGTTACTGCCCTGGCGGAATGTGTGAACGATTCAGATATCGTCAGCGAACAGAAAGGGCTTGCCATGTGTAATAACGTCGCACAGATCGTTTATGTACATTAAGAAGAGCAACGGACCCAGAACGTTTCCTTGGACCACCCCACTAGTTACTGGTTTTGGTGTTGAACAGTGCTTTCCTATTTTGACTGTTTAAGTGCGGCCTTCAAGGTATGACGACAGCCAGCCATACAAGGGATCTTGTATGCCAAAAGGTGCTATTTTGATCAAGAGGCGCTTAGGAGGCACACGGTCAAAAGCCTTTTGCATGTCTAAGAGTATGATAATTATCGCATTTCCTGCGTCAGCGGACGTCGATATATGGTTCAAGAATTCCAGCTGACATGTCATACAAGAGCGGTTACTAAGGAAACTCTGCTGTAAAGGTTTTATAAGGTTGTGTCCGTAAGAACTCGACTACGTGCACCTTTATTATCCTCTCAAACATTCGCGAGCAGATTGACGTGTTGTTGATGGAACGATAGATACTAACGTCCTGCCTTGGACCACTCTTGTGACGAGGCATAATGATTGAGGTTTTTCACTGAGGAGGGAAAGTGCTGGATAAAAGTAAAAGGTTGAACAAATTGAGTAAGAGGATGGGTATATCCTCACCTGCCTACATGACGACCATTGGTGGGAAACCATCTGTTCCAGGATTGATTAAGGACCTTATGCCAGCTAACAGTGAACGAACACTTCGAACATCCATTAAGACCTTTCTCAAAACCTTATCTGTTTTCGACATGATATTAGCAGGTATTCAGGTGCTTTCTATGCTAGACGAGGCAGCAAAATGTGAATTGAAGATTTCGCACATCACTACAGGGTCATCGACAACCGTTTTGTCATTGAGAGTAATAATTCTTATAGCAGGGTCCCTCGTAGAATTTCTCCGTCTCAATAGTTGCACTAGTTTCGTGCATCTCTCACTACTGAGCGCGAGCTTCTCTCCGTTTATTTGACGGAGTTGCGTCTGGCGTTCCACGTGTTCAAACATTTTGCTTATTTGCACCACCAGGGGAAAGTCTAGTGTTCTTCCGTACTTCGACTCAAGCATTTTAATTCTCTCAATCCCTTTCGCAGCAAGGATTTCACATCGTACATACGAGCCGACACGCTTTGATTTAACAAGCGCCAAAACTTCGATACAAAACGTTAGCTGTCTGGTAACTTCTCCAGCTTCTATGCTTGGGTCTGATGTGAGAAAGAAGGTATTCCAATTTAAGGATCTTAGTAGGGAGACAAACGCATTTCAATCAATATTTGACAAAATTGTGGTCGTTTCCTGAGAATTGTTGTACAACGGGTATCTCTACAGACGAACCACCTATGGTAAATATGAGATCCAAAATAGGCCCCTTTCTGGTGGGCGTTAGGACATGTTGGTTTCAACCATTCAGCTGAATGCATGAAAAGAATTCGGTCTGCTTTGGTGGAGCAGAGAATGAGGTACAGGGGAAATTAGGCATGTTGAAGTCACCGCATACTAGTTTGTGTTCACAAGGCATGTTGGACACGTGATTCATTAACTCCATAAGGTCAATCAAAGTATTACAGAAGAACGACAGTGTTGTTGAAACACGCAAGCAACCGGCCTTCGCAGTCGCAAGACACGCCCTGACCACTGGTCACGTTATCGACCCAGTTTGTGCATTCAGATTCCTATTACGTCACTCCAATCCAAGATTCTTTCGGTTTGCTAAGGCGGTCGCAATCAATCGACTGAAGCCGACCTTGTGTGTCCGGGAAAAATTGCTCGTAAAGTTGACCCTACCCTGGACGTAGTGATCCTGCTCCCTAACTGCTCGATATAAAAAACCCGTTTCATGTTATTGCAAATTTAGTACTGACGAGTCAATACGAATTGCTCGCATCTACCAGTTTTCGTGTTCTAACAGTTTTGTTCAAACTTCTGAAGGGAGTGAATTGTTTCAAATCGTTGCTGGAAGCATTAGGCGTTCTGTAGATGCATCCTATAAGTAGCTCTCTACAACCAATAGAAACCATTAACCACAACGAGTTCTCGAGTTTATGAGGTATAGACTCATCAAGTGTGGTTGCTGAAAATTGCTCTTTTAAGTAAATGATGCATCCATCTCCTCGTCATGTGAGACGCTCCCTAAGAAACAAATATCGTACGATGCTCATTTGACTCTCTGAGGTGTCGGAAGAGCACCACGTCAAAGTTACGAGAATGATATTGGGATTCGATAAAAAGACAAAGGGTTTGAAAACGTGCACCTTACTAACCAACGATCTTGCGTTCATTAGTGATAAAGTAACGAAGTTCTTTTTGTCAGATACAGCAGATAAACTGCTGAGGAACTCCATGACAGATGGGGCAGTGGGTTGCGTGATATCAACTGGAAAGGCCTGATCTAAGGAATGTACCGAGTTTCTGCTCATAATCGGCTGGATGTCGTAAAAGTTTGGTTCCATGATAGAAAGTGCTGGAAGAGTGCCATTATGTAGGGATGGCAAAGTGGGACTTGGGGAGGGGGACCAGGTGGCGGTTGATGAAATACCGGGGGGTGGACTGGAAAAGGACTGGTTTGGCATACATTTGTGTTGTTGACATAACAAGGGCAGGAGGATGAGTTAATACGGAGCTACTGGATAATGGATGGTAAACGTGACCCCTAGTATAGTAGTAGGTTGACCTGGAAGCAGTGGGAGACAAACTGCGCGATTTTACTTGCAAAGCGTTGTTTCTTAAAATGTGGTTTTCAAGACCAGATTCATGACGCTCGTAAAAATATTTTGGTTTAATCGTATATTGCAAATCCAAAATACTGCTCTGGTGAACATCTTACAGGTCTAACTGTTGATTTAGAACATTGTTCGGGTGTTTTGGACTTGCCGTTGGCATTTACGACTACTCCATATAACGGAGAGAAATTCCCTTGATAAGAAGTGGACAGCCCTGCTGGCGCAGCCGCGTCATTATCAGGAGCATTTAAGCTGCTTCTTCCAGTGTTCGGTGTAACTCTGGATGCCTTGGGTCTGGGACGTTTTCTAGTCGAGGCCGCGGTTGACAGAGAGGGACGTTAAGCGTTGGGGGATAAGTTCTTAGCAGTAGCCGTGGGTTCCGTTGTGGAAACTTGAACGCGCCTGGCATTATCCGAGCTAGACGTGGTTTGTTCTCCAGTGTTAGCCTGGACCGGCGGCGCAACGGCGTTCCCAGATGTAACTTGCGGGTTCAGAGAACTCGTGGAGCAGTCTAGATCTACGGTCAGATCAATCAGATTGTTGACTGTGTACTTTTCTCGGGAAATATTGGCTCGCAATATCTCCCTTCGGATTGGCGTCTCGTCACCGAACACTTCTATGGACTTCAAATTTGTCCCAACGCCTGATTTCCTCTTGTCTTCTGACAAATTCGTTTGCCACAAGCTCACTTGTGAACTGTAGCAACACTGGAGAGTGCTTCTGGTGTACTTTCTTCGCGAAGTCTTAAGCAGTAGCGCTCTTGTTCTTCCATTTCACAGGCTTTGAGTAAGATGCTTTTCACCGACAACAAGGGAATTCTGTCAGGTGCGTAAAACACCACCACTGTGGTTGCACAGTGTAACCGCTTGTGCGATTCCGTAGCTAAACTACCAATGAGTGTTCCGGCGGCTACGAGGTCTCTGTGACTAGGGATGGTCTGATGGCGGATGCTACTTGAGGCATTTATATTGCACAATAGCGGGTCTAATTTGTGCGAAATTCTGCAAGCTCCTCGTTTCTGCTGTGTAGTTTTGCTATTCCAGCCGCCAATTTCCTTTTTTGGCCTGATCCACGAATACATTGGTGATGGATACTGAACATGATTTAGTGTTGTTGTTGTTGTGTAATGTGCTACGATTTGCTGCTGAGACTGCCGTTTTAGCAGCGGCCTCGATCTCCGCTGCGATAGCAGGGGTGGGACATGTGTTGACTGAACAATCTAACGATTTTACACCTTTCTCCACCGTCAACATGCTTTTTTGCACAGGGATGATCCCTTGACGACTGGCAGTTTCTGGAAATTGGCTGACTTAGCGGGCATTCCTGTATGATATTCAGCTTTTATCAATGGGTTATGTGCAAAAAGTCTCGAAGCAAGTAAATACGACAAAATGCAACGAATGGTACGTAAAGTTCAGTGATCAATTGGCAGAAACGGGATATGCACTAGCGCGCAATAATAACTGGCCTTTTTCGAACCACGCACCAATCGATGTTCCTCCACCGATCGGTTCGAATCCTAATTCTTAGCACGAATGAGAATGGAATAGCGGATCCCCAATTCGTGGTCTTTTATAAAGACACTGGAATAGCTGGACAAAATTTACGGATAGCCATTAGGGTGTGACTGCACAGTTGGCTTACTGGGCCGAAGGAGAACGGCTGTCGTCATCGTAGGTCGTTCTTGTCAATTTACTGGTGATATCAGCAGCAATCAGGGTGAGTATTTGGTTTCTTCGATGAACTGAACGCAACTTTATATGGCCGATCTGCCGTGACGTCGCGTGCTGCACTGGTGTGGCCTGAAGTTTTCCAGTTAGACCAAAGTGACTATCATGCCTAGACTATCCAGAGTGAGCTGGGGAACAGTGGTAACGTGATCTTCTCAGAGTAGCTCGAATGTACCAACCATCTGTGCCATTGTCGTCGAGGGGATCGTGCTGTAGATTTTTTTAGTATCCCTCGCAAACTTCGGAGCCACATCTGTTTGAGGAATATCACGTTTGTTTGTGTCATCCCTGTTACTCATTGCATCTCAAGAAGTAACGGCAACGATTTATAGTCCGACAAATAATGACGCTTCAAAACTGCACATAGCGTCCGCCGTCGGACACACCAAAGCTCTTAATTACTACTAATTTTGATTGCTTCTATGGCTTCATGGAGCCCGGTAACTTTAGAGAGTCGTCCACCCTCTCAACAAATCAGAGTGGGTGTGTTTCAACTGATGGATGAAAACCAGTTTGCTCTGAATTAATCTGTCCTAGCACAAACGAGAATTCCAATGGCACGAGTGATGACTTAGAGTTATTCCCCGGAAAAGCTGTGAAAACTATGGCCTATGCAGTGGTTGAATCATCTGGCAAACGACCACTTTGATACTCACCCGTAATACAAACAATCGACAATTAACCGATTAAACAACGTATCCAAAATACAAAGGAGTAGCTCACAGCTATACAGAAGATACATCTTTGAGAAAGAATATTTGAACAGATTGACCAATATAGCTCAAGGTCATCCAGGTCGCTTTTTCAAGACACGAGTCAGCCAGACTTGATCAACAAAAATCCTCCGAGGGCCACGAACGAGCATTTATTTGACAATATGCAGAGCTGCTCTGGTGTGGTTCTATAGGCTGAACCAACACAGAAGTTGGGTGGGGATGTTAGAGACTAGCCATTAACGAGCAAGTTAAACTGAGGTGTATGGTTTTCTGGTCCGTATGACACGTCTACCTGACATGCCGACAAATAGCCGTATAGGACACAGCATGCGAACCTCCAAAGTAACTTGTGTAAGGTGTCCGGCTAGAGGTTTGGAACTAATTTTTACACTATTTTGTAGGCGGATCAGTGGAATCCCCAGGTGGTTGCAATGTCTTTATTTTTCATCGAAAATATTTTACCAGAACCATGGTTTATTCGCTTGGTTTTATGAAAATACGTGACAACTCTCAGGCTACACTATAAACTATGGTCGCATCTTTATCGGTCTGGTTGGGCGTACCAATGTTTGAAAAAAGTAAAATTGTGTATGACTGTGGATTGTTTCAACTACACAGGCTCGTAAAATTTATTTCACAAGTAATGCACGATAAGTCGCTGTTCATTATCTGCAGTCGTGTGAGGCAGACCTTATAGTTGTAGCAGCACGACCTATATTAGAACGCACTGACGTCCGTGCCCGATAATCGATGGAACTTCAGGTATTTAAGTTGGTAATACGTGCACCATGTTTCCTAGAACGTTTGCTAGTCTGCAGCAACACTTTGGTTTATGGCCCAGCCTCAGTTCTTGCGTCTCAGCTCCCTATTTAAAATCTAGATAGCATCGAGAATAACCTGCCGCTCGCGGTATTCAGAGGAACTTAAGTGGTCGTTCACCCTTTTTCTCATGTTGCGATGTTTTGCGTGCATGCAGAACACGAAATTTATCACAGCATGAAAAGAAAACCACTGCTGATCAATGGCTTCAAACGATAAAGCTTCTTGGGTTACCACCAGTAGTTATCCGAGAAAACAAGTGGCAGCTGCGGAACGAGTTTTTCCAATTAATAATTATAAGGCAATTTATCGACCCACGGACCTCTCAACAACACTTCCTTGTCTTTGCAAGGAAAGCTTGCATTATCTACCGATAAGATTTAGAATGTGAAGAAAAAGATCGACTAGAAGAAAATTGTTGAAGATAGACAGCGTAATTACCGATTTTCTGCAGAACATGCAACGAACGTCAAGCATTCAATACAGGCAGCTATTTTCTCAACATGCGGAACGGGTCCTCCAAGATCCATACCGTTTGTGATAACAAGCTGACATGCCTCCAAACTGCTAACAATGGTGCAAAAGTTACAACGTTACGATCTTCCGTTCCATGCGTAGCATCAGCCTTGATCACATGAGGAAGGCGTCCTTAAAACTGAATATTCTGCTTCCGTTTTATCTATGTGTATGGGTATTTATCATTGCCGCCTATGACAACAAACAGTGCGTTTTCAGCTTCACCACGGGTAAGTATCCGTGGATAAGTTTTCGTAACATCAGTTATGTGAAGCCACTTAGGTCCGCCGATGGCTTTTTGTCAGAGAATAATGTTGCGAACGTCTGTGGTTATCAACGGCCAAAATAAATTATTGACATCGCACTGTGTTGAATGAGATGTGAGGGTGTCGTACCTGGACAAGCATCTGGAATCTTTACTTTACCTACTTTGAGCCGGAAAATTGCGGACTATGCCTTTGACCGGAGGACGTTCATCGCGCAATTGTGATCTAAAGCCAAAGAGCTAACAACTGCGTGCATTTATTCCGAGAGACATGCAGTCGTAATTAGTGGCATGTGTTACGTGCAATTAGCTCGCTGAACATACTGCAGCCTTTGCTCTCACGTTGATGGTGTTTGATGCGCAAGCACATCTAAAAACTCACGTTTCACTTAAACTTTTAACATGCGCACACTATCCTGAGCCAGATGTCAGCGATTTGATTGTATTCTTGAACTAAGCAGAAATCAGACTTAAGCTTCTCACATATCTGCCCGGACAACTTTTGAAGTTGTTAGAGTGCAAAAATTATCTATCCCAGATCCACGCTTTGAATATCTCTGAATAAGCTGTTACTTATCACAGAAATGAGTGATTTAGATGAAGCAAAAAGTAGCCCTCATTGAACCATAACGGTATAAACGGTATAAACGCACATGTGTTGGACGTATATCAACCAAATAATCGTTCATCAAAATGAACCTGCAACATGTCAGGCAGACTATATAAGCAGCTCGGAGGAAAATTCCATGCAAGTTTTCTTACCGGCAACTGCCATCGTTTTGGACCTCAACACCAAATACAGGACGAAGCGATTGCCAAACGCTTCAAGTTATTTTCCAGCGGCTGGCACTTTTCGTTACTAAATTCCGCCATTTTTAAATTCTGACCCGATACCGCTGAACAATTATCACATTCTTATGCATGTTTTATTGCTTAATAAACCACGAGGCCTTTATTTCGGGTTCAACTGCAGTCCATAATTATCAGTATTGAAGAAGCATGCGTTTGTCACAATAAAATCACCAATAGCACTGGTTCAGTGGCAGCCATAATGTAACCAACAAATAAGCGTACTTTGGCGTCAGCTGCTTCGAAACAATTCTGTCTTGGGTGGACATAATAAAGACCATGCTTGTAAACGGAAGCAAACGAAACAAACAGGTTTCGCTTGTTACTTACTGAGTACAGAGAATGGTAAACACCCGTGGTTGAGAGCATCGTTGGATTGATAAATAAATAAATAACATATATTTCTCAACACATGTGAGAAGTACACTGGATTATGCGCGATCGCTGCAGATATTTACTAACGATACAAAACGAATAATTAAACAGTAGCACAAACGTGAAGCCTACCGTCAAAGAGAACGTGTCGAAAAACATATGACTGTAGTCTATGAAACCTTGACGTACGCAACAGAGAAGAAGATAGTAAGCCCGCTTCATAGATGTAGACCCAAAAAATGGGACGTTACACTAATTCACTTTTTACAAGGTTGTGGTGGGGCTATTTTTAAACAGTTCAAGTGTAACAATATAGAAACTGTTGCGCACGCGATTTAAACTTTCCGCTGATGTTCTCTCTCCTGTTATCTATTTCAAGCAGCCCACCTACGTATTACTCGGTGTCTTCCACACGACATGAACGTCCCTAGAACTGTGACATTCGAATCCCCCTGGACTTACTTGTATGGAACGATTAAAAAATGCGTTGTTATCGGGACTTTGATTTCGTGTTGCCATTGGCGTTGTGCGTTTCGCCAATACATTGATTGTGATTGTTTTTTTACGTTTTTCTGTGGTTTTGGTTTGCGTTGGGACTGTCTGTGATCGCTATCCTGTGTGTACATTTATCGTCCTGTCAAACAAGGTCACTCCGGGGCAAACGTCCAAACGCATCTTTGGAGTGTTTCGCCATTAGGGGATGAAATCGACGTTCGGAAGATGTCAAGATAGGTTGGCTTTGACGAGGCTTGGCGGAAAATCCCAAAATTCAGCAAACGCTTGGGCAGAGTCCGACGCAGGATTACGTCGATAGCTCGAAAACGTCAGAAAGTTGAACAACTCGCGAACCGTTCAGGCATGACGAGGTTCCGTGTGTCCACTCGTCATAGAAAAATTTCCTCACACAATGGATTTTTAAGAGGATCAGAAAAAGAACGTGATTCCACACGTTAGATAAGAAAATGTGGCGTGATTACATTAACTATGACAAAAAATGTGTAGGCGGAAATTTTGTCAAAGAATTCATGCGATATTATTATCTTCGCTATGAGTATTGGGATATATAACCCTGTCTACTGGTTGTTGTGGCAACTTGCCATGCACTCGATATTTATTCGAGCAAACGGAGAATAGAGTCGACGATTTGTAGCGCCGCATGAAATGTGCTTGTGACAACCAAAGCTCACATGACGTCGTTCTGCTGGATTTATTGGCAAGCGCCAATTTATCATTTCTTAGCAATCTGGACAAGGCGTATACATGAATAAACGTATACCAATAAAATAATGTTAGGTTGTGAGCGGTTTAGTGAGCATGCAGTAAGCCAAATGCCGGATGACCGTGTGAGTGAATGATACAACGAAACGTATCAAGCAGGCTGGTTTCGAGGGAAGTTAGACAGCGGGGGTCGTTAACTACGTTATACGCAGCTGACGACTAAAGGTTTCTCGGGCCACACTCAAAAAGGTCATCAGGAAACACAGAGAGTTCGAAGAAAGACGTTATATTTGGTATCGTGACAGAGCTCGCAAATCCTTTTCGAAACACTGAATGTTGTTACTGGCTCTGACTTCATTTGGAAGTTTATTCCGAATGGAGGAATAATTTACGATGAAGAAGTTCATGCGTATATTTTTCCGAGATATCAGGGTTGGCAAGGTGGAACCCTTGTATATTGCACTATATGGAGGGCTGTGTTGTAAGTGGACGGTAAACGCTGTGATGATGGCGTCTGAATGTGGGAGTTTATGAAGGAGTGTAAGGGTCAACTTTTGTCTACGCAACCAAAGCGGATCAAAACCAGGTTTTTCACAGCATTGTCTGTATGTGAGCAATGAGGATTATTTCAGTAACCTTTTTGTAATCGGCTTTCGGGATATTAATACGGAAGCAAACGAAATCAACCGGTTTCACCTGTTACTTAATGAGTACGGAAAATGGAAAACACCCGTGATGGAGGGCGTCGTCAGATAGGGCGATGACTGAAACCATTTGCGCGGGTTCTGCGAACCTCTGTGAGAACTAGCGTTATTTTTGCCTTCTATATTTATTTCTACCCCGCATTTGTAGTCTATCTTGCTTCTATCCCTGTATCGTGGTGTGCTTGCAACATCATATCCCTGTTACTTTGAGTGTGTAATCCATATTTTTGTGGAATTTTCAGTATATGAGAATGCTTTATAGGGTGCTGCGTCACTTAATTCCGAACCATGATTTTGAACATATGCGGAAGCCACCTCACCCATTTTCAAAGCTGACAACCCGTTGAATGTTTGTACAGCTGAATAGGATTCGTGATAGTAAGAAGTTTGTCGTCCCAGAAATCAGCCTTTCGAGAGATATGTACAATGAATTTCAATCTGAGGACATAATACTAATGTTATCTCCTAAATCTACGCAGAAAATACCTTGTGCGCATCATGCGAATGATTGGAAATGTCTTCAAACCCTTCGGACCATAGGCGTGCAGTGGAAATATATTCAAGCGTTAAGCAACCTGTCGTCAGCGCTTCAGAGTTTTAGTCTCCGCTGCTAAGTTCCCCACCACCCAAACACAGCCTTCTCAAATGTTCTGAATTCACATCTGAATTTTCATCTATGCCTAGGTCATCACAAAGAACTGTCTGAAAGAAATGCTAAATTGGATTCGAAAAATTTTGCCGGGAGCTGGAACGTGATATTTTCAATACGGCACTTTAATGGACACTTATGACGAAGCCCTATCAATCTGCAATGTTTGTCGATGGACTAGATCTCGAGTACTTGCGTTCGTAAATCACCCGGTGTCAATTAATTCCTTCACCCTTCCGATAATTAAATCCGATGGAGAAAGACGGCTATGGGAAGGCGTTTCTGGTAACCAGGCCCAAAATTAGAATGAAGAATCGGGAGACTGGAAGGAAGCAACAAAGGACTAAAATCGATAGTGAAACCAGCGAATTTAGAAATCCAGTGAAGCCGACCTAAATAAACATGGTCTAACTCAAGAATATGTGTGAATATATTTCGACGAAAAGTGGGCGGAACCAAGGTTCAAAGTCGGGAATTCCACACAACTTAAGTACACACGAACAAAGTGTTAAGATAAGTAACATCTTTTGTAAACTATTCTTATACTTGCAGTATACTATCGAGTGAAATCAGATATTGTCAAAGCTTTCAGTGCTTTAAAAAGGCGTGGACAGCTATCTTACGTTTTCAAACACAACATATATCTTCAAGCTCTGTGTACACCCTGATAACACTTCTGAATGTGGCCCGGGGAACATTTCACCGTCAGCTGCATATAATGTGCACAATCGTCCCTGCTACCAGTTCCTCCTCGAAGAAAACTTGCTTGAGGCAGACCACTGCATTTCTATCAGTTATTCATCCCCATCTAGCATTTGATTTATTGCGCGCTAAAAACACCGTTGGAAAGTCAACATCATTTGTGCACGCATCACCCAGATCGAACTGTGAAAATTTAATCAGCTGCATATGTTGATCCACAACGTGTTGTTCCATTAACTGGTTGCAAATGGCATTACCATATGAGTGCTTTCAAGTTTGGTGCATACGGGACGGTGTAAAAATTGGCAACATTTCCCGCCTTGTCGATGAAAACCTTCAGAAGTTCATTTTGCTCAATCTACTGCATTGTTTCTATCCCGATTAAGACTAATCCCTTTTCTTCCTTAACACTCATTACCTGATGTTCTGAATGTCGGCCATCTTCTGCGGCGATGGACGAATGTCATTCGGTGGTAACGAATTGTCTAAGTTCAGCGGGGAAAATATTATGGTGGCACCGTGCTGCGACAAACAGAAGGCGAAGGTCCTAAATAGTGGTTACCAGCTGGACCACACTGAGTAACAGACTCCTATGCGCTTTTGAGATGCGCCAATCTAACCTTCTCTGTTTTTGACGGCGAATCGTGGAAAGGAAGAAAAGAGAAAAGACTGGTAGAACGTGTTTGCATGCAACGAGGAAAGTGCGAACGAGTTGTTTCAAGCCTCTGCTACACCTCAGACTTCCGGGGGGGAAACAGCACAGTGTACGGCGAGCATTCACCCGGCAGATGGAAAACGAAAAGAAGAGCAACAAACTAACCAGAAGTTGGCCGAATATTCAGTTACCCGTTTGAAATCGGGGTCCCACTAAGGGCGATATTAGGATTTTATAATGTGCATGTGGTCAGTTTTCCTGGACGTGTCTGTTCAGCCTTCGTTTACATTGCTGGCTACCAGCCAAGCGGCAGCGAGTTCAATGGGCGGCATACACTTGCACGAAAGCAACGCTATCTGTGTAGAAGGCGTTGGCGCTATAAGCGGCAATTCGGCGGGTGGTCAGGAGGGTTGTTCTTAGGGGCTATTGTGGACATGTGCCCATTTTGGTGAAACTTACTGTGGAGGAACTTGTGAAGTCATATCTAGTCCCCACGGATTCGCTGCTATCCGGTACTACTAATAATAATAATAACAATAACAATAATAATGGTATATTTCTCGACGCATTTGTGAGAAACACACCCAGGAGAACGTGATCAACGCAGTGATTTTTAGCATATACATAATTGAACACCAAATTTGATAATTGTACAACGAGTCAGCTAAGTGATTAAAGCGACAAAACAGACAAAGAGAGACATTATATGGGGGTAAAATTCAAGTCTAGACAGGAAACTTCGAGCTTTATGGGGTCTGCACAATTCGTGCCAAAAATACGGTGGTCGGAGGATGAAGAGGGTTTACTGGCGAAGAATTTGCCCATTATTCCATGTAGATAGTCCCAAAAAGAAGTGCAGAAAATTTTTCATGATGTGGGCGAGGTGGGAACGCGTATACTTTCGCGAAGAATGCATGGACCTCTCGACCGGACGTCAATCTCCGCTCAAATTCCTAAGAATTTCAAGCAGCTCGCGATATGCAAAACCACTGCGGAATTTTAAGAGTCCGGGCGGGGTGGGATGTTTTCTCGCACGGGATATATCAGTGAAACCAAGAATGGAGAGATGAATTATGCGATAAACGGGATAACGTGTAACTAACTATGTGAGCTGTGACGAACAATGAAACGTGTGATATTTTGACATAACCTCCTATGCGACGTCAACAGCAGTGTGTTGATTGATGAAATATATACCACATGCGATCAGCTGCTACTGAATAACGCGAAAGGAGGTCGATTATAAGCTATTCCCAGTGTACGATTATCACCGAATTTAGATGTCTTTTATCTTTGTACAGACGGTATATAGAATGAAAAGAATGTTTGACAACACCGGGAGGTTTTCGGTGGTATATCAGGGGAGGAAAAGGAAAAGTTGCGGCGCGAGGTTATTATGCAGTCATGAGACAAAAAGATTGAGCTTTTTGAACGATTTTGGGATGTCCAGCTTTTGCATGGTGGTTTACAACACAGACACACAAGCTATCAACAAGTATGGGGTAAGAGTGTGCCGTGTTGTTTGGGTTGTTACTAACGGGCATGTATATTGACACCTATACGTGTTGACTATAGACATGTTATCATGTTCGCTGACAAGTCTGAAAGTACGAGGTCTATCCTGAAAGCGGTAGTTTTGAACGGTTCGAGAGGTGCATGACTTAACATCGCGCAAAACAGGGGGGTTTCGTCAGATGCTGTTAGGTCCGTTTTCGAAGATAACGTCCTCAGACAAGTAGAGCTTGAAAATGGACATGACGTTCGTCATTGTTAAGAAAGTTTCTAAGTTTCGTTTAAATTGGTGTATATTCTTACTGGACCTAATTGCATACGGGAGTGTGTTCCAAATGTAGGAGTATTTTACTAGGAAAAAATTTAAACGCAGTTTTTTCGGGATTTAAAAGATGCCAAGGTGAAGTCCTTGTTTCTGAGGTTATACTTCGACCTGTGTTGTTAGCTAGTCACGAAGTTGACGGTGAATTCATTGCCATAGACATACATACATGAGTGAAAGGTTGAGCTTGAGTCGCCGTAACCAGAGAGGATCGAGTGCAAGCGTCCGGCAGCGTTCTCTGTAGCTCAGAGAAGATGGATAACCCAATAAGCTTTTCGTGAGTGCACGTTAGAGGCCTTCCAGAGTTAGCCTACCAGACCTGCGCAGGTGGCCATATATGAACGTGCAGTAATTAAACTAAAGGCGTACACAGTTTATAAAGGTGTAACCGTGCAGCAGGTAGAAAGAATGGGCGCTTAATGTCACCTAACGTCCGTCTGGTTTTAGCGACTAGGAAGAATATATGTTCTGCGAGGTTGAATGAATTTGAGTAGCGCAAACCCAGGTCACGTACTGAGTTGGCGGTCGATATGCTGTGACCGTCCAGATTTATAGAGCCATCTGGTACGTGACAACCATGCACAACGATAGTGGATTTATTGGCTGAAAATTTCATCGGCCAAGTTTGACACCAAGTCTCTAGTGGCACCAGGTCCTTCCGTATATTTTCTAAACATGGATTTAGATTACCAGGATAGAAGCTGTAAACAAGTTTGATATCATAAGCGAATAGGAATAGTTTGCCATGCTTGATAACTTGACATATATCGTTTATATATATGAGAAAGAGTAACGGTCCCAGAACACTTCCTTGGATCACCCCACTAGTAACTGCTCTGGGCGTTGAGCTATTGTCTCCTATTTTCACTGTTTGTGTGCGGCCCATAAGGTATGAGGAAAACCAGCTAGGCAATTGATCACGTATAACAAAGGATGCTATTTTGAGTAGGAGACGCTCATGAGGCACACGACCGAAAGCCTTCGCCATATCCAACGGTATAATGATAATCGCCCCGCCGGCGTCAATAGATTCTGTCACATGGTGAGAAAATTCTAGCTGACATGTCATGCAAAAACGCTTGTTTAGAAACCTTTGCTGGGAGTGGTTTATAAGGTTTCGTGATAACAAGAATTCGACCATGAGGCATTTTATTATCCTTTCCAACACCCTAGAACAAATTGAAGTATGGTTAATGGGACGATAATTGCTGGCGTCGTGTCACAAGCCACTTTCATAGCGGGGCTTAATTGTAGAGCTTTTCCACTTAAGATGGAAGGAGCCTGATGTTAGAGAAAGTGTATAGATATTAAGCAGAAGTAGATGGATGTCTTCTCCTCCGTAATTTAGAGCAACAGTCTGAATACCATCAGGGCCAGATAGGTGAGAAGGTTTGATAATAGCTAACTGAGAGCGTATGAGCCCTGCATCAACGGGGATATGGCTTAGGAACGTACTTGTNTCGGTTTGTGGTTTCCAACGGCATTGGTTCGAAATTGAGACATCAACGTGTTTTTATTAATAGACTGGCGGTGTCCTGTTTTGTTTGGGCCGGCTTTCGCGCAGATAGGTTGCGGGCTAGACATTCCATTGATTTCTATGTGGACAGAGTCGTTCGTGTGCCCACTTTTGCCGGTTGGTTTCTCGACCGAGGTACCCCCAATGCTCGGCACACGGTTGGAACTAACAAGATCTACTGTTAGATCAATTAGGTCAGCGAATTTGTTCTCTTTGATGGAGTTAGCATTGTCGGTGGGGTCGCTGGTGCATTCGGGAGTAGTACAACGAAGCGATACTGCGCTATCTTTGAAACCCAGATTGTCAACTTTGGATATCGTTGTACTCTGTTTCGATGCATCCTGGATGACATGGTTAGAGACGGAGACGGAGGTTTTGCCCAGTAAGAGTTTTTGACATTCTCTTTCAAATGGCGTTCTGTCCTTCATAATTTTCGAAAGTTTAAGCGAGGTTTCAGATTTAATAAGGTCTTGGCTCTGTATGAACTGTTTTGCATTTGCCTCGCTATGGAATTTGAAGAATAATGGGCAGCAGAACTTTTGTGTCTTCTTTCGAAGACGGATGCAGGTATATGATGTTGGGTCTATTCCAGTAACCTTCAAGAGTATATTTTTAATGCTTTCTAGGTGTAGCCCATCTGGCACATTGAATACGATGGCATTGTTTGAGCAACTCATCCGTTATGTGATTTCTGTTACCAACGTGTTGATAAACACACTAGCACTCCAAATGTTATTCATCTTGGGACTTTCGGGCAATTTGGAAGGAGACCAGATTCTCTTTTAGGGAATCAAGTGCAGTATGACTTGTCCTTAATTGGGCGAGCTCTGCTTCTAGCTCAGAAACCTCCGCCAATACACTATCTACAGGAACAGAACAGTTTTTAGTCTGAGGAGTGGCAACCATCAAGTTATCTTCACCTGTTTTAACGGTAGTAACCTTAGGAGAGCCTACGTAAGTTCCGCACCCAGAACCTTTGCCTTTAAAACGATTAACATCGGCTTTAGAGCTCGATATTGTGGATTTGGCACCAGCGGACCTTGTATGACGAGTGATTTTGGTCACCATGTTCAGAAAATACAATTATACTTTCGGTTAGACTTGAACGTAAGTGGAATGTGATTAGATTATATAGAATAATGGTGTCACCGATAACAATTATAAGGGAAACTTCAAATAAATTATTCACGCAGTACTCACCTGCCCTTTTCGAAACAAAGGAAATTTTTGTGATAATCTCTTCGCGCGTTTTGTGGCTTATGCTATACCCTTCCAAACTTGATGATATTCTGCCTCGGGAGAGGGGAGCAGGCCCAGATATTAACTTCCTTCGGAAGTCTTCGGAACGGATCAAACTAGTAGGCGCACAGGTGGGCTCGATCTGCAAGCAGCTTTCCAGCCAAGGTTGTCACAGTTAACCAATTGTGAGGTAGCACCATTCGTAAGTCCCGAGAGCAGGGTCATCAGTTACCATCTGGAGCTTAGCGTCGTCCATCGAGTAACGGATATGCGCCTGATTTTCATTTCTTAAGACCTAGCATTTCATGGCTTTGAACGATACGGCAGTTTGAGCAACCAACCACAACAGAGTATCTCAGTAATATTATTGAGCCTCTCTAACAATGTGATGATGAAGGTGTAAGAAATTTATGTAACGTTCATATAAAGCAAGATTTCGATCACACCAATCCAGCATTCTGCTGATAAATAAGACGAGCATGAGGGGTCGGAAACTAAATCTGAAAAGACCCACATGAAACCAGTTATCACGCAGAGATTCTAAGCTTAATCATGAAAAATAATGTGTAGGGAACAAGCTTGTTTTCATTGTATCATCATCAGGCGAAATCCATCACGTTTATAACACATATTTTACGAGAGAATCATTAGGGGAGTAAACGGGGGACATGTGGTTGATGAGGTCAGTCAGTTCAGTGACAAACTGCAATCGAGTACCCACCTGAACAGTGGGTCTTGACAGGCTAACAGGATGGGGTTTGGGCAGGGCAGATCCAAAGCCTGAACAAAACGTTTTTGAGCGCACGGGGGTGGATTACACATATGAATCCCAATGGCTTCTGCTGTAGACAGAATCCTACTCCTCACCGCCCTCGACTGGATGGCCTTAACACAGTAGGTTGGGCGAAATGAGTCCGTCACGTTGACAGAGTAATCTACATCCACCAGGTGTGGTAGTATGACGCTGCTGACAGAATTAGTTGTTCCACTGTTGGATCACTCTGTGTGTTGTTCCCGGATCCGTTCCGATAAGCGTCTAATCGTGCGGCCAACATAGCTGGTTCCACGGAATTATAAATATGTAATCACCTGCTATCTTGGATGAATTCCACTCTCAAATGGCCCCGAAAACTAGAAAGATGCATCATCCGTGGATATAGCTGCGTTCATAGCCATCGTTCTCCATTTAACCACCCATATGAGGTCTTTCTGTCATCACCTGGTTCCGCAAAAGTAGCGTTGGGCTGGGTGCAGGCATCACATACGTTTCGGAAATTGCCGTATGGCAAACCCAGTCAGTCTTCCCATGGCTTCGAATGTCACTAACAACAATACGTCCAGACCATAAGTTTGAGGGGCTGCACGATTTCTGAACTTGGAAGGAGTTACCGTGCACCTCCAACCACAGATTATACAAAGTGAGTAACGGTTGTGAAAAACGCCCGCACGTTTTTCAAACACCGCCGGCGCAACTCCATTAGAACCACGGGATTTTATCGCCCTTATTTTCTACAGTTTACCCTCTATATATATAGCGTCAAAATCTAGGGGGCCGAGGCACAACTCAGCGTACTCTGGTTGAAAGGCATCGTGTGGCAAGCGATGCGCTGACAGCTATCAGAGCACCGGGCTTCTGAGCCATGTAGGCTGAGTGCTTGCCAGGATTGTTCTGAACCGGCTGAATCTGGAAGTCTTGCAAACGAATGCTCCTGGAGAGCAGTATGGATTCCGGGCGAGTCAGAGTACGATCGACCTGGCGTTTGCTGCTCGGCAGTTTCAGGAAAAGCGCCGGGAAGAGAACCAGCTCCTCCATGCCCTGTTTGCGGAATTCACCAAGGCCTTTGACCCTGTGAACCTTGAGAAGCTAGGGATGGTGCTCGGTAAGTTTGGACGTCCAGGTAAGCCCAGTATGATTAGATTGTTGCATGTGGGCATAAAGGCAAGAGTACAATCTGATGATTCTGACATTTTCAGCGGCGTGAAGTAGAGATGTATCCTAACTCCAGCCACATTTGCCTCATACTTGACCGCCACGGTAGTGTTGCCTTTCAGGACTCTGGAGAGGATTGCGTTGAGGTGGAGTACTGGACAGACAGGCGCCTGTTCAATATCCGACATTTCAGCGTTTCGACCCGTTTACGTACCTCAACGATGCGTACACTTCTGTTTGCAGATGAGAGCGATTTGCTGACACACAGTGAAGAACTGCAATGTCTGGCGGCAGCCTTCGCGCCGGCGGCATCCAAGCTTGGATTGAACATCAACACAGGCAGGACGTTTTCCTTCTTTCGGCTTTCTTTTGATGGAGGTGCTGTTTCTGCACCCCACCCCAAATTTCCGTCGATGAGGACGTTGTTGATAGCTAGCCAATTCTTGCTACTTGGGTGGCGATTTGTCGACAGATTTTTAGAGGATCGCGAGTTGAGAGTGCGTGTGACGGAGGCTAGAGGTAAAGAAAGAGTGCCAGATTCACTGTTCAGAAAAGTCATTCATGCGTTGGTCAGAGTCTAACAATTGATAGAGAAGAAGCAGCTGTCCCTGAAGTTGCCAGTGACTAGACAGAGAATCGTTGTCGCAACGGATGCGAGCGGTGTAAGTATCGCGGCTGTATTAAAGCAGGAAGGTGGTGTTGTGGAACATGCTAGCCGGTTGTCAAGTCTCGTTGAACAAAACTAACCAGCGATCATGTGGGCTCAGGGAAGATGGAGGCCGTACTTGCTCGGCTGAGGTTTCCGTGTCTAGACCGAACCCAAACCGTTAGGGTTGGTCAAATCAGCGAAGGACCCCCGGCGAAAGCTGGTTCCTTGGGCGTTACGACTATAGTAGTGCGACCTCACATCTCGGAGTGTAGCCGGGAGAGAAATCTGGGCCCCCCATTTGCCTTAGAGAATGCAACACCTGAATGAGGTACAGGAGGACATGACCGCGGTCAACAGCATTGGACTGGAAAGCGATTCCAGGAAGGTACATGCAGCACGAAATTTAGGTACGACGACACGGAAGACGACTGACCCACTTTTATCGGGAGTACAACCGCCAGGAGACGAGGAGGATCTCAAAGTAGAAGTCTCCAGAATGCACTAGCCAGTCTGGCTGTTGAACGGTGCAGAAAATTTGATGCGCAAACTGTGCGAAGCACCAACACCAGGTGATTCAAACGGGTTGCCATCGAACCTACAAAACGCCGGATCAAAGGGCTCACCAGCGAGGAATGAAGGACGATACTGACAGTTATGTATGAGCGCGCAAGCAATGTCAACTGCTAGACAGCAATAACCACCCCCAAACCATTGTCCTACTCAATCAATTTCAGTCAATGGAACTGGGAATTGTGGTCAGTGGATGTGATGGGCATCCTCCCAGTTACCAACTCCGTCGTAGTCACGGCTCTACTTTTCACACGCCGGATCAAAGCAGCCGCTGCGTTCGGTTAGAACAGTGATGAGACAGATCGCTGAAGATCACAGAACACCCTGGAGCTTATTGACTAATCAAAAAACCCCGCTTTGAAAGTAAAGAGCTTTGAAACTGTTTGGAGCGCTCGAGAATCAAGGAAGTTTGCATCGCTTCACATCCCCAGTCAAACAGGTCGACTGAGAGAAACAATCGTGCGATCAAGGTGTGATTGCTAGCGAAAGCAAGACGTAGGAGGAGAAACGCCTCCACTGATTCTGTCAGCCCACAGCTATTTGCCATATGAAACAATGCAAAAGTCGCCATTTAAGCTCATGTATGGGCGCGTGCCATGTTTGTCAGTAGATAAAAATATTGGTTTATGGGGAGACCAACGGATTATCACGCTTGAAGTGTCAGATGCTCAAAGGTTGGCCAACCAACATTTGACAAGCACATGAAGTTTTCAAGTAACAGTCAACTGCAAGGTTGTCGGGCTTAGGTGATGTGTTTGGACTTGGTTTAAAAGTTAAATACAGAGACCGGCGGAGATTGGAGCAACAAGATACGGAAAGTTCCTGACAAGGTCGAGGGACCTTTCTTATTAGATGAGCGTCATGGCCAGCGTATCGTATTAAGGAGAAGGATCAAAATCCAGTCAAGGGAAGCCAGCTCTGTGAGTAGCGAGGCACTCCAAACAGAGCAGAACCTACACCTGGTGTGTCAAGAGTACCTCGGCTGGCACGCAAAGCGTCAAAAAGACGGAGTGAACATAACAGCCTTTTGCTTCAGCTGGAGCAGTCTTTGAGGGGGCTGTGAAAAAAGCGGCCGATTGCTCCCTATAATTCGCAACGCCTCTATTTAGTAGTGAAGTAAGAACCCAGATTTTGACATCGAAGTATCTGCGGGAAAAACGGAACAAAAGGCACTGAGGTGCAGGGTTGCATTAATTGGCTCTTGTTACATACGGAAACTGAGCACTGACGTCCAAAGCAACCTGGCCGTTCTGAGACCAATGTGGTGCACAGACCAGTGTATTTGTCTAAAGCAACTTTGAAGCTCATAAATATGTGAAGGTTTTCTAATTAATCAAAACTTGCGCCGTTCACATTCTTGGCCCATCACATTACCATTTACCTTTTATCATTGATTGCACACTAGTGGGCTGCAAAACTGGCAGAGTTGTCTCACGCTGCCGTAACCTTATCCCGAGTAGCAATGGGATTGGCGTTGGTAGCAGCTAAGAATCTATAATTAAGAACTTCACCAGCACTATACTGGGTTTAGTTTTTCTTGGGTCGCAGGCAACTTGCAGACTCAATTTTAACACGAAAGATGCACCAAACAGAGAATACTTGGCAAACTTGGAACACATAATGAAATCTAACGTCTTGCCGAGAGAGGCACAACATCAAATCCGACAAACTATCGTGCCAGTATTGACCCGCATTAGGCCATTTAATAACCTTACCCAACGCGAACAACGAGCTTTGAACAACCTCAAAAAGGATGATAGCATCATCATTTTACCAGCCGAGAAGGGACGGATGACAGTTATCATGGACAAGACAGACTACGTGGAGAAAGCAAAACAACTGCTGAACGACACAACCACCTACCGCGTACTCAATGCTGATCTCACCAAAAAACTGGCCAACAAAATCAACAGCACACTAAAACAGCTAGAGGCTTCGCACGAGATAGGCAAACAGGAGCGTTGGAAAATGCAGTCGAAAGATGCAACCACTGCTCAATTCTACGGACTACCAAAAATACACAAAGATGGTATCCCACTACGACCAATTGTATCTCTACCGGGCACACCAACCTACAATTTGGCCAAAGACCTATTCAAACGGCTGCGATATCTCGTCGACGGATCAGAACATTCCATCAGCAATGCTGTACAATTCTTGAACAAACTAAAACACGTGAGGATAGAAGAAGACGAAACAATGATTTCGTTCGATGTCACAGCACTCTTCACATCCATTGACCTCACCCTAGCCAAAGAGACGTTGCGAAAGCTGTTAGAAGAAAATCCCCGACCGAATGAATCATTAAAACCGGAGAGCATATGCAATCTCATGGAGCTATGTTTGTCGACGTACTTCAAATTCAATGGCCAAATCTACCAACAACTTAAAGGAACTCCAATGGGTTCGCCCATATCCGGATTTATCGCAGAGGCTGTCATGCAGAGGTTAGAGAACATCGCGCTACCAAAGATCAAACCGAAACTCTGGGTACGATATGTTGACGATACATTCGTAATCCTCAAACGCTCAATGATTGAGGACACACACAGACTGCTGAACAACGTTTTCAACGATATTAAATTTACGATGGAGACGGAAACCGACAATCAACTACCGTTCCTAGATGTACTAATCAACCGCAAACCTGATGGAACACTGGAGACCTCAGTTTATCGGAAAGAAACACACACAGACCAACTCCTTAGTTTCCGCAGCAACCACCCAGTCTGCCACAAGAGAAGCTGCATTCGAACCCTGTTCAAACGAGCTGAAACACACTGCAGCACCGCAGAGCTCCGGAGAAAAGAAGAAAACTATCTATACCGAGTATTTTTTCGCAACGGATACCCGCGAAACTTTATCAGACGGAGTCTACTACAAAAAAACAGAAAGCTCAACTCCAATGACCCACCAACAAAACGAATTGCACTACCATACATCAAAACCGTATCAGAAATTACCGCCAGACTACTGAGAACACATGGTATCACGCTAGCACACAAGCCAACAGCAACATTACGAAAGATACTATCAAAACCAAAAGAACAACCCAAACCCGCTGACAGAAGAAATGTCATCTACAAAATCCAATGCAATGACTGCAGACAACACTACGTCGGCCAAACCGGACGGAAATTATCAACACGAATACATGAACACGAACTGGCCATCAAGAGACACGATCAACTTTCCCTGATCTCCGTCCACGAGGATGAAACTGGACACACCTTCAACTTGAACACCGCAGAAATCCTTACCCAGGCCAATACCAAACATGCAAGAGAATTTCTCGAAGCTTGGTATTCATCAACCGGTTCAATAAACAAACACATCGAGCTAGACAAAATCTACGAGCCAATGCGAATCAAGGATTTGAGGAGACGTGAACGCCATCGAGCCCAACTACCGGTAAACCCAAACAGAGCAACTTGAACTGATAAGACAAAAAGTCAACCAATGGTGGGTCGGACCAGAGGTCAAATACGACGGAAAGCGACCAACCAGAATCCAGGCTAGTAGGTCAACTGACTCTCCTATATAAGAGCAGGCATCGATCAATCTTCACATTCAAAATATACGCTGAAACACTTACGCACTGATGATGTCACCTCGCCTGGTGATGAAACGTTCGCAACCTAAATGCCAAGCTCGGAGAACATATCAATACCAAAACCATCATCCCGAGCTACAAACAACACCACCACTGTTCCCAACCATCAGAAACTGAAACTCACGTGGTGGCCACATAGTCTTCCGAGTTGGTTGCCCAAGGCGAGTTCAGAAGAGGATATTGCAGTGTACGTTTACCTCACAGAAACTATTCGTGAAGAGACTGCGACAAACTCAGGGACACTAAATCCTTGTCGTTCTGCAAGGTCTTGCCACAAGTTTTCAGTAACGATAAAAAGAAGTATAACCGCAAAAATAATATGTGCTTCTGGGCGTACGCGTGCAAAGCAAGCTCGTATGTGCCCGACAACAGAATTTGATTACAGGCAATACAAAACAACATATTACATGGCACCAAAGTCGTTACATCTGCGACCAAAAAGGATGCTATCGAGGAGAATAGGATTGTGGTTGACAAAAATTTGAAACGCGCGGCGGGAAGAAAAATGGTCCGCTTCTCCTACTGATTCAGACCAAAAGATGTGGTGTAAAATGAATTTATTTTTACAAGGTTGTGCGAGCCGATGTTTTGAACAGTTCAAGGTGACGCCAGGAAATACGTCCAATTGAATCCTGAAGAGTTTTTGCCATTACTCGATATGACTAGCGTCAGGGTAATGTTGAAGTAAACCAACTAGTGTGAAACATAACGGGAAATTCTGAAATCCAGCAGGCAATTTGGCGGACAACAGCGCAGGACTTCAACCATTTTTTGAAGAATTCGGGGTTAAAAATCTGGCAAATCGTTCGATCAAGACGGGGTTTTGTACGTCCAGTTGTCGAGGGATTCTTCCTCACATAACGAGCATATAAGGGAGCGAGAAAAAGAAAGTAATCTCACGTGCTAAGCGAGAAACTGCGAAATGATAGCACAAAATACGGCGAATAATTGGCATGCGGTTAGTTTTTTCCGACGAAAATTTTGTACGATATTGATAATTTTGTGTCCCGAACAAATGCGGAGAGAAGTTGAAAAAGTACAAGAATCCACTTGTTTACGTAAGTCAGTCGCGAACGCACTCCACACGTACACCGATGAGCATTACATGGAGCAGAATATTCGGTCAAGCAAGAAGGATATCACCAATCACAGTATACAAAGGGATACACACTAACTATAGAGGTTGGTGCAGACCCTTCTATACGGATTGCCATTCCTCTCGAACCTAGCAAAGAAAGACGATACTCTGCGACGCCTCGTAATCCTTTGAGCCACGCTCAGCCTGTGCACATCACCTGTCGGTGGGCCGAATCTAGAATAGTCGTGATATTGAATCCATCAAATTTACAAGTTGCACGGCCAACGACTCATGTGAGTATGACCAACTACGGGTTACATTTTAGCGGAGCAAAAGAGTGCGAACGAAATAGAGGCACAGGTAAACAGAGGTCCAGGAATGGGTAGTTGGAACCAGAAAACTGCACGAGAGCAGGCTTTGACGAGTGAACGAACGAAACTTGAGCAATATATCGAGATGAGCGTTTCGCGGGAGGAGTGGTTTGTGGCAAACTTTATTCGAATTATCATGTCAGTCCTAGCAGGATGAGCTCGCAATCACTACCAAGACAAGTTCGAATGTAATAGGGCAGCAGCCAACCAAAACCAAACAAAAGAATATAGGGAGCATGGTCATCGACTTTCCACCAAGCACGTGTAAGCCATTAAACACTGAACATCTGCAGCTACTTTAACACCGGCCGCCGAAATCAGCGCCATCTCCCAACACTCAGGTGACTGCGGGTCGAGTAGGCACGGTGACGGGGTTCTCTTGCCCTAGAACCCAACTCGCGGCCAACAGGGATATCCACCGCCCCTTTCAGAAAAACTGCAGGTGGTATACTTCTCGCGATCGTGTCGCTGTTTGTGGATGGGTACACCCTGTGTAGGTGTTTATCGGTGCCCCCTACATTTCCACTCACCAAGGTCTTGGGCAACGCAAATTTGGGTCGGAGGCACCTAATCGGTAGGATGAGGTCGCTTACCTTCACGTTAATTTGGCTTTGTTCCACTCACAATACGCCTGAATCGGACGCTTATTCCCTGATCTAGTGTCTCCAAAATAAATTATTCAGGTGTTTAGCCTGCCACCATCCTTCCGTGTGATAGGAGTGCAGAGTAAGCTCTGCATGGCGTTTAACAGCAAAAGGTCGTTTGATATTGAAGCCAAGAAAATGGCAGGATCATCGAAGACGTGGTGGTTGAAAGCGTAAGATAGCTGTCCACGCCTTTTTAAGTCACTGAAAGTTGTGACAGGATCTGACTTCATTCAAAAGCGTATTTCAATTATAGGAGTATTTTGCGGTAGAGATATTTCCGCGTATCATTTTCCCAACTAGGAAGGTTGGCAACTTTGGCAACCATTTCTCATACCACATGGGAGGCCATGTTTTGAGTGTACAGCAGACGCTGTGGAGATGAAGTTCACATGCGAGAGTCTACACAGAAGTGTAAGGTTGACCATTAATCATCGTGACCAAAGTAGATCAATACCAAGTTTTGACAGCGTTCGCTATGGGTGAATGAGGAAGTATATCATAATAGTCCTTCCGCAAATGATCGTTGGAGGCTTTCTAACACAAGCCCATCAAGTCAGCGCAGATGGCGACGTACCAGGGTGCAATGCCCAAATGGAGCTCGGGCACACATTTTATAAAGCGTCGGTTTCGCAGCCAGTGGATGGAACGTTTCTTCTGACAGGCTATTATTCTTTTAGTTTCTGCTACCTGAAAACACTTATTTGAAGGAATTAAAGGTAATGGAGTACCGTATTCCTAGATCTCGAACGGAAGTAGCAGTAAAGATAGCGTAATCATCTATGGAAACAGAACTGTTGGCCGTTTCACAGCCTAATTAACAGTTTCCGAT
>QNGE01006151.1:0-34677 GCA_008508345.1 Paragonimus westermani | reverse complement strand
CCCGACCACCACGTCAAGGTAGCAGTATAGGTCGGGACAACATACATTGACTACCAGATTGTCGCTTCCAGCCTAGCCGAGCCCATGCAAACAGGACACGGTGTAACAAACGATAGGCTGGCATACGTAAGACGTGTCTGAGTCACCGAACTTGTTGGGCTCAGCGGTGACTAGTATCTGCTTGTCCCTAAAGCACACCGACGAACCTCATTGAGGCGTTCCTATCACGTGTGGTAAGTTCTTCGGCGAGATCGGTGTTCGATGACAGACGATGTGCTTTGTGACACTCGGAACATTACTAGTTAGGAGCTAACGTAGCGGCATATTTTCGAGATAAGATTATTAGGAATATCTACCTGTGAGATCGTGCCCTCTTCGCTCGGCTGATCTCGTAAGCTACTGATATATTTGCGCTGACGTATTTCTTTTGTCTCAAGGTTGCGTTCATGCTCATTTCTATCGCCAATTTTTTTATGGTTTCGCATCATCACTTACAATCTACTCTCTGCATGCCCGACGATTCTGAATCCAAATCCCTTTGGTTAGTCATACTTGACTTCAACCTGCTTTTTTCATCATGACCATATAACAGTTAAGCATTTGCATAAAGCACTGGTGCACTGCTGCCCTTGTGGCTGTTGCTACTGATGATGATGATGTTGGCGATGATGAACTAGCCTCCAACTGACAATATTTGCCATCTCTTGGAAAACGTCATTTCAACAAACGGTAACCTATTGACTGTTCGTCCACGCATTCTGACGTTTACAGCTCAGCTAAACGAGGCATTTCGAATTGCCAAATCACACAGACCTTTTAGTAACTTCTTTCAAGAAGGGGCTTTAAATCCGACCTTCGCTCCTGTTCTAGCCCTGCACTAATGCATCTGTTTGCCGTGAACACTAGTTGAACTCTGTAGTATACATGTTGGCCACTACGTCACTGAACACACAATTGGCTCGGTCGGATCGTTACATCTAAAACCCTCAGCACGTTCGCTCGTGAGCGTCCTCCAGTTCGTTCGACTGTCTTACTAGGAGATGCAGTAAATTGTCCCGTCAGCCTTACTCACTAACCACTCGACCAACCCTTCCTTGCTAGATTGATATCACTTACTCGGTTTAACCTTCTCAGTACTTTTTTTGGTTTACTGATGCTTAGTCGATTGAAGTTAGCAGAATGGTCGGCCAATCTAAACATTACGCATGGATGATTATGAATGTACTCAGTGCACCGTCGCAGTCCGATTGTCTAGATAGTCTTGATTGCTTCTTAGCCATGTTTTTTTTGTCTCAGCCGTGAGGCCAGTATCCATGGTGTTGTAGTTCATTATGCGAGCAGTACACTTCCCACAACTCCACGGAAAAACCTGATTCTCGTTAGTTCCTGTGCTCGTATGCTCCGTAGTAGAGACTCACTTTTGGTGAAAACCGTATACTTCTCCTAAGCTTCACACTTGGAGAAATCGCTGATTGGCGCATGCGGTGTGAGACAAAAATCGTTCGTTAGCTGGATCAGACCTGATATGGAGAGAGATCGACCTATGTCTCAAAAATGAATTAAACAATTCGTTGTTTATTTCTCGGTACCGATGAATCACGTGACCCTTACTCAATACGGCTTATTCGTCTAGTCACCATCTCACTCGACGTAGCACGTCTTTATCGGCCGGCATATGCAGATCGATTGAGATGTAGAAGGTTGTCTGCTGAGCTACGACTTCACCGCAGGACGTTGACTGAAGGATTGCTTATATGAAGATTACAAAGATAAGCGATGGAATTGCTGCTCTCATTGTGTGAAGTGATGGCGACTCAGTCCATATGCCGATGCTATCTGGTCAGTTAGAATGGGTTAATCTTCCTGAATCACACAATCAACGCAAAGGCCTGTTAGGAGGAAATTTACTGTCGATATTTTACGTCCAGAATCACTGGATATTTCAAGGTGACACTGCCATTCACTGGAGTTTTTCATCTGAAAATGAAGACACGCTTTATCAAGACGAATTCACACATATTCATTTTTGTATCCGACTGTGGCATTCAGGCTGTGGTGCTTGATCGGGCGAAGGTTTGATAACTACGGCTGATTCGCGTAAGAATCGAGTAATCGAAGAATGCCTGTTATTCGGAAACGGTCGCCTATGTGAGCGGTGCCGAAGTCTGGACGGACTAGCCGTTGCTAACTATCTCGGAACATCTGTTCCCCAGTCATGTCGAATGTGCATATGTAATTGTATGTGAACTCAGCACTGGAAATCGCTCCGACCATTGTTTTATTCAAGTGGCTAAATTAACACTACTTTTTCTGACCTCAGTTACAGACGATGTTCTGCCCATCTCATTTTTTTTTACGTTAATGAACGCACTTTTCGTGACGAATAAATTCGGTTACGTTCATTTTGTAGTCGTTCGGGAGCACTGCTGATAAATGTGAATGCACCCACGCATGCGTTACTTACCAATCGTACTCTCTTTACCTGTGTGCAGTTGTATCAGGTCTTACATTCTTTGCATACTGATCGTCAGTCAGTTGCTCACTTTTCTGTTTTCGCTCTTCACCTGATTCTGACACTTCATTGATCAATTTAGGCATATTTGAATTGGATACTCGGATGACACTAACTGCAATTTGGATTCGTTTCATATACTGTTACCACCCGTAAACGTGTGGCTTGCATGAAACCGAAAAACAAGCAGTAATTGTATCGGCTTGAAGATTATGTTCTCCTATATGTCTTTGTAAAAAAAACTCAAATGAAATACAGTACAACTCGGTTTTGTTCGTGAGTGGTGATTTACGTGAAGAAAAATTTTCACAGTCAATCATTTGTGTATACATAGCGCAGATTGCCAGCGGCTGATCAATTATCTGAAAGGTTGTGAACATCGGCCGGCACAGTGAACGATAGCGCAATACTGAGACTGTGGTCTTTGTGGTTGACAAGAGCTTTGCGACGTAACATTTCGTCGCCGCTGCGTGTCACTTACCACCGGGCTTGCTATTGCATCTCAGTCGCTTCGGCGTGTACTTCTTTTTTCTGCAGCCGTCAGAAGGCTGGAAGATGCAGTGACCAGTAGAGAATATAGGATTTTCGCATTGGCGGGAAATAGGGACAACTTTATGGTTGAAACATTCTTTTCCCTTCAACTATGTGAATAAAGAAGACGGTAGGCTGATGTTACACGGTTTATATCCGGATGATGTATGCCGATTAATTCATTGTCATCTGGTCAATTCTGGCGCGAGAACATAAAATACTGTCTTCCCAGTGATTCTCTTCAGAACGCTCCGGATTCTAACGCCCTGAGTGAAACAACCGGTACCCTCGTCAGCCAAATCCAATGTTATCCTTGAATATCGATGTAGACATGACTGAGCGCCAGTTGCAAGCCAGGATCGCGGAGCGTATCCTGAAGTGGGTCAAAAACCAGGTCACAGAAACATGACGTTACAGCCGACCGTAGGGATAAGGAATCTGAATCGTCAATCGCACGTCATAATCTAATGGCGCAACACTAATACGGTCCTACGACGGCATTTCCTGTTGTGTACTCAACGTTACACAGACGAACACTGCGCTGTGTTGAAACTGTTGTCATCCAAAGGTTTAAACCCGTATTGTGAGTTCAGAAACAACTGCTGTCGTTACCATGGTAGCGAGTGATTAGGAACTCTGACAGCTGGCTTTCTCTGGTATCTTGTTCGCCTTCTCCCACTGATATGTAATTAGTAAAGGTGCAGCGAAATTTGTCCGGACAGAAATCGTGTAACATCATTGTTCAAATTTCGTGGTTTATCGGAAAAAAGAGCGTTCCTATACTGTAGACGCATTCAAGTGTAGCGCTAATCCTCCTGTTAAATGTATTCATGAAAATATTTCATTTGGCTGGAAGTTTTGTGTAGATGGGCGTTTCCACAATGGGCTTTTTTAATGGACTCTGTTCCATTTTCTGAGGAAACACTCCTGGAAATCGTTGACACGAAATTTCGTATAGTAGCGCCTGCTTATCTGATAGTCTGGGTCGGAATGAACAGAATGATGAGATCGGGCGATACTTTGGAAGCAAGCGATTTGTATGCACCAAACTGTGGGAACTAGTTATGAAATCATTTAGGTGGATAGAGTTTAACGTTTCGAATACTCTCATGAGTTCATCAGATGTAAAGGATGGTTTGGTGAACAGTCTACTTTCAGCTACTCATAATCGGGCCAATTGCACATTTTATGCCGTCCTGGTTGTCAAGGGAGCAAGATCCAGAGCACTGTGTCACAGTTGCTTCAAACGGTTTTGAAATGGAGAAAAATTGGGTGACTAACTTCAGAGGTATCGAGCGGATAACGGGAGGCCACATTAACCATAGGGCCTCAAATGATCATCTGTATAGCTTCAGATCACCCAAACTTAGAGATTATCTATTCAGCTGCATAGCCGAGAACATATTGATGAAAACAGTTGAGTCGACTGCCCGTGGTTATACCTTCTATTTGTTGAACGCTTCTATACACAAAACCTGACGTCCTCTATGTGCAACAAAGTCGGGCATTTTAACTAGTAACAATGACTTTAAAAACTTGAAAATGAGCATTATATAGCCACGAATATAATCCTCCTGCATGATGACCCGTTTACAAATAGAGAACTCCTATCAGCGGAACACACTGCGCCTGCTGCATGTCTGAATAACCAGTTCTAACACATCTTTTAATGTATGGACAACCTGGTTTTAATGAGCAATTGGTTAGAATGCCAACTAACAATTTGGCTTAAGAGTATGAGCCGTGCATTCCTGAGGTGATGGACTTCGTGTGGTCCCCGAATTGAGTTTTGTGCACGTATGTGGCGTCTCACTGTTCACGGATTTTAGACCAGGATATTGTTTATCAGCGATAAAACCATGCAACGACAATATCTTTTAGTCGCAACATATGTTTTTGCATCGTAGGCCAGAATAATTTAGTGAACCAATCCGGTAAATGTAACTCCAACCGTAGAATGAAAACCGAGCCCTAAGAATAAAAAAGAAAACGATGGGACCTAATCACTGAAAGCACCTGTCTAAACTAAAGAGTACAACAAGGTGTTGCCTACATCTTGCAAACAAGCAACCCAACTGCTAGTGTTGAAACGATGTCATCTCCGAAACAGCTTACTTGCGATTTTCACTAATTTGCTATTTATAGTAACTGTCAAGTTGGAATTCTTGTAGATGCTTCCCATTTTACATGCGCACTCCCCGTGGTTCATAATCACGGCCCACGTACGTTTTACCCGTTTTTAGAATAACAGTATTTTCATATCCTTTCATTTGCTCAAGGGCATTCAAATGCCTGCCAGTTTATTTATTTTACGCTGGTCACATACGTGAATTTAATTCCTGTTACAGTTTGGTGTCCGCTGGCTGTCCATTTCAGCCGACTCAATGTTTCCAGCTTGTGTTGTTGCCTCCGTTTGTTTGAGCATGTCTCGATTTCGTTTTCTATTCCCTTTTTTCGGAACTGTAGCTTATAAAATTGGTGACAAATGCAGCCATAACCAGAAGCGTGCATGCGACATTTTCGTTCAAATAGCAGTTTTGCTTGAGAAATTTGAAACACTGAGTTCCCTTTAACCACTTCATCANCAACAAATATTTAACGACACACAGGGACTAGACACACACAAGCACACCAGTTATTATGTAATCATGACCATGGCAACCCGACCGGTTGTTTCAACCACTTCTGTTCACATAACGTCGGTTGGTAAGTTCGAATGAGAATCGCTTCGCAGAAGGCTAGTAACTTCGGATTTCGGTTGCGCAACAGTATCTTGAATGAGTTAAATATTTGTTGTATGTAGCTGGCATGTTTTACGTTTGCGACTGATGAGAGTAAATGAAATGTTAATATATCGCAATATGTGCCTTCTTTCTGCTCTGATGAAGCAGTTTCGCTTTTTAAAAACTTGCCCCACCCTTCCTCTCGATAAAAATCCGTTTCTTTTTTCCCACACCTTAAAGGTTTTGTCCATTATCCCTGGTCACATTGAACTCCATCAGCTGTACAGTTTTCTAAAACGGGCTTTCCACAACGTCCTGTCCCGCAGCGCAACTGCCTACATGTTTCGCGGCCTATTAACCCGGTGTTCCATTGTTTCCGCGCAGAACTCGATCTGCCGGAAATCCCAAAAACTGGTTGTCGACAAGGATACCAAGTGTCATCGGTGTGGCGAAGACCTGTTTGCTTACGGCCCCACTACTTCTTTTGCCTATATACTTCAACAAAAGTATTTTGTTCATGTGCACTGTGTTCAACGGGATTGATCCGTGTATGCCTTCAGATATTCCGGCTCGTTGTATTATGCATCCCTGTACCTCATGTTGCATCCACTGTTGATCAAAGCCCGTGTGTCTTTCATTGGTTGATTTCATTCGTACTCCGTGATTTTCAGATGTATTTGATCACTTGCATTTCATTTCAACTTCCATCCACATAGCAAACAAATTGTTCGTCATTTGAGTTCGTCCAGGTACTTTTCTGCGATGCTCTGATGCCCCGGTATCAAACCACATGTACTTGTGAGATACATCCTTTTTACCTGCTGGTGCCTACATATCGTTCGTGTGATCCTTTGAGAGCGTTACTTGGCTGTTACTGTCGTCACTGGATGATTTTCGGGTTCCTCGTCAATAACGATTGCATTCGTAACTTGAACTGCTCTGATATCCGTAGATTTTTTCATTGTGCCGTCAGTATGCAATGTGTTAATGGAATGTTGTCCTAAATGAAAATGTCAAATGACAGCAGCCGCAGTTGTCCAGATGTGTATGTCGAAATTTACACGGTCTCTATCGCGCTAATGTTTTTTTTCTGTTTACTGTTGGTCACAAAACCGAAGTTGTGATTTGTTGTCTGTGCGATAACATCGTAGTGGGCACCAACTCAGTTGTCCGTCTCAACATTTTAGAAGTTCATCAGTGCTGTTCGACAACGATGTCTGATTATCGATCGAGTTCGTGTTTCAGACTGCAACAGTGAATGCAGTTTTTTGACCTTTTGTTTACTAGCCCTTAATTTTATTTTTCAGGACTACTTCATATAATTCACATTGAATCAAACTGCAGGGTGTTGGTTTTGCTTCTGTTCACTTTCACTTGTAAAACGTCACTTGGCGTTGTTTTTTAGTTCACTTGTGTTTAAACAATATATACCACGTTTCCGAGTGCCATCGCGATAGTGAGAGTAACGTAGCGGGTGAAAATTAAAGTAACAACACTGAAAGTAAGGAATTCCTTGTCAGGGTTTTCCGCACCTTCTGTGTAAAGAAGTTGTAGTAATTGCATTCAAAGACCGCCACACCAGTGAACAACATAAAATTCCCATCATTGCCCATGGCTTACAGCTTTATCTTTCAGTGTATATCGCTGATAATACCTAGCATATTTCGGACCCCAACCAGGAAATCAGGCAAATCGAACAGGTCAAAGTTGATGCCAACTTTCTTACTTCCCTAAGTTAGGTCACAGATTTTTCACCATGCTGTTTTTCGCAGCCCGACTAAGAGATCGCGAACACGGCTTTCGAGCGCGCACACGTAAGACATGTTCGACTCGCTTTCACAGTTTGTCTGGAATTACTTCCCGTAAAGAGAAGCGGTCTTTTTCTCACACCTGTCTATATTTCCCGCACAATGCCTCGCGGGTAAAAATTGTCAAAAACGATCATGAATGCCGGGTGACGGGGGTTCACAACCGTAAAACAATATCGAGCTCATAGTCGGGTTGTACTTCCTGCTCATTAGCGAGGGAAATGCATACTGGTGCCACAGGTGCTTCGAGTCAGCAACTGCCAGCCGGGCCCTGGTGATATTTGACACCTCTTCTCTGGTATCGCCGCCAATAATGCAATCGGGGGGTCAGCAGAAACTTTCCATTAAGATCAGATCGTTCGAATAGTGGGTTTTTAATTTTTTTTTTAAATCCCCTAGTTACAGTGGAATGAAAATTCTGTTGAATTCTGACCATGTTTTCCGTCTCAGTCGATTCGTCCTTAGTTATCCTCACCCTTTTATATGATCTCGTATAATCTGTCCACTGTTACTTCTTATCAGAATGCTGATAAAGGTCTTCGAATTTGGCGCTTCTCGTGTGTGGTCGTGTATCAGTCCGTAACATGTTTAAATAAAAATGGCTCCGATTGTGGCCTTTCAACGCTGAAAATTACCCTGCTAGTCTGTCAAGCAAGCTTCAGTTACAACTACTTTAAAAGTATCGGGTGCGCCCATACAAGTTTATTTCAGTTCGCATACACCTCACTGTGTTCGAAACATAGTTGATGGAGACCACTGTGATGGACCTGATTGTCTAGTTAAGTCACAACTTACTTTCTGTCTCTGAGTGAAATCGACAAGCTTTTTGATTTATTCTGAGTCCCCTACTTGTTAATAGAAAATAATGGTATATTGGCATTGGACTTGGTTTGACTGCATAATCCGAATGGAGGTTTTCTCGCACACAATTGCCATTAGTCTCCGATGCAGGCCATAGTGTACGAGCCTCTACGAAGACTGACCAACGAGTAATGATAGGTAAACAATTGCATCTTTCAAATCGATATGTCACGGTATCGTTCGACAATTTAACGAAATAGATCATTCAGAAGCCTCGACAGTTTCGACCATCATATCGCCTCTAACCAGTCTGTTGTAAGATGCTGCCGGGTAAGTTAAGCACAGTTAGAGTTACGGAAGTTGGTATCCATACAAAACGCCCTTCTGAGTGGTCAACCCTGTCTAAAATGAGCAGACGATCTCTTCCAGAAAGTACGGGGTCGAAGTGCAATAACAGGCCACTAGTTGCTCGCACATCGGTCAACTTGTTACAGCAAAACAAGAATATCAAATCGAGAATAAGCGTCAGGGGTTGAACAATTGAATGAGATTACGTTGGGTTATAATATCACGCATTTTAACTTTGAGTTGACTCAGCATTTCCTCTCGTCTCAAGTCATATAGACTCGAACATGCTTTGGTCGTTGTTCAGTCTATCACACTGTACATCTATTCGTGAATTTTCAACGGATTTTATAAACACTAGCATGCCACAATCAGTTGCACTTTGAAAATGGAAAGTTGGGCATTTGATAACCTTTCAACGAAATTCTGCAAAATAACATCCATCCATTACGGTGCCACCAGCCTTCTATTTCAAGTGGTTTCATAGACTGGTTCGGTTTAAGGATTACTGATCTTGAACTGGATAGAATCCAAATGTTTGAAGCTACAACTGTTCATTTTACTTATGTTTACGTTCACTTAGCTTCTATAACGGCCTTAAGTTAGACTAAGCAGTAGTGTTGCTGAGAAACTGACATTTTTCAAATTTCCCTGTTATCTTTCCGAGCTGGGTCATTGTGATAGCATGACTTGGAACTGAAACTGAGCTCAGGATGATAGAAACATTACAATTTTTTAATCGGTTCACTCTAAACGGAAGTCCTGTTATCGAACATCGCTCTGATTGAATTATATCACTAGCTTATATACGCATTTGAAACTTGGTGTTCAATCCTGCCTATGTTGTATGTAGGGCGATCATACTAACCATTACTACAATTACTTCGCATTAAGCTTGAATGAGTCTTCATTCCAAAGCGTTCAGGCAACGCCACCTATGAGTACTACCCATAATCTCGAAAGTAGGCGTACCCATTCTTGTTGATCCTAACCAATAATCTGGTGACCAGCAATTTGCGTTCAACCCAATGCCAAGTAACCAGTTGGTTTGCACGTTGCAAGATGAGTATTATTCAAACAAACCTGGAGCTTTCTAGTTCGGCCCACCCACCTCGTAAGGAATCAAGGTTAACGCTGGTGCAGAATGCACTAGTGAAGCCTATGTTTGTCCGAACCGTGGGTTTTAACTCTGCCCTTCACTTATCTAAGGAAATGTGTGTATCACTGTGTTGATCTGTGCAGGCTGCACGAGCCTGGTAACTTCCACTGAATTGGGAAGTCCTCATCGTTCAGATTTTCATTTGAGTTTACACATCAGTGACTAGTACGTGGATACTGTGTTGGTGATCAGTACATTCACTTTGCGAGCTAGAGACCTAGGGACCAATTCCTTGGATGAACGAGGGTATGCACTGTTGGAAGGCACTTGCCAACGAGTAAATTCAGAGCTTACTTCCTTGCGACACCAATGAACTCGAAACGCTATCTGCATTTTAATGGTCAAGCTAGCTTGCGCTCTATTTTGAGTAAATTCAGAAAACACCGTTTAGGAAAGAAAATCTAGATCCAATTGAGGGGAGTATCCGGACCTACAAGTGACATTTAACTCCCGGTTCTCAGGACCCATGAATGGTACGCAAAGGTTGATGGCATAGTGAGAAAATCAAGCGAATATATTCCGTACGTCATGCGCGACGATCTTCCACATTTTACCATTTCGAGATTAGTTCTCTTAACTATTATAAATCATTATCGTACATTTTCCATCAACTAAAAGTGCGTGACTCATGGACACTAATGACTCCATTCCTAACTTAGTATGAGCTGACGTTTAGCATCGGGAGAGCTTGAGAGTAACCGGTAGTTGCGTTTATTGTGGTGACTGCTTGCTTATAACGGGTTAGTTTCTGTGATCATTTTCAAGTATGGAAACGTATTCTGGCAAAGCTCAGCGTTATGGGCTAATGTTCTTCGGATCACTTCAATATACAATGACGAACCCCGCAATTTTCATGAGCAGATTATCTCAATTGAATATCTACGGATGCCTAGCGCAAATCGAGTAATCACACCTATACCTGGTTGCACTCTCTGCGTTTGTTTTCTTCAAAAGCTGATTTGGAAATCCCCTCATCCTACAAAGTTCTCCCTCAGTGTTTCGGGCTCATAGAAACCTATTTGTTCATAGAGGAATGAGTCCAAGCGTGGTGATAACAGGAATGCCACCACATTGGGACGACCCAGGGAATCGTTCAAAGCAACCGATGAGAATTTTGAAAGCCGAGAAAACAGACGTCCGAAATAACGAACCCCACGGGCATATCAACCCATATAAACAGTCGCAATGATTGGTACGCATGTGCCTTATGTGGTTGCGCCTGGGTAACGAATAAACTTTTAACATTTGACAGATCGTGTGTGCAGTATAAACCGACAGAAGCGTGCGCTTTTTCAGAAAGTCGAGGTTCAGGAAGTGACGCTGACGCGTGTACACCAACCCCGAATGTACGACCTGGTGACTGGAGTTCCAAATAGACCCTACCGACTCGGCTATTGACTGGTTGCTTTGCGCTTAATGCGGCACCAACACAAAAGCTCAACCATTGAATTGCGGAGCGGTTTTGTACGGAACCAAATTATGCGTTCCTGTAATGTATCTTCATTTTTCACGTCCCCACACCGCAAACCGATGATATTATTTTGATTCATTTGAGCATTCAAACGCCCAATTTAATATCTCAGTGTCCAACTTCAAGGAGCGTATTCTAAGCCATATGTTCACTGTGTTGTGAACGTTCAGACAATACACCGGATCAACCACAGAGTGGAAAGGCCTCCTAGAGAACTCGAAATTTCTGCCTTAAGATAGCGAAAAACACCAAGCTTTGTTTCTGAATTATGATGCGACTGCCTCTCTTAATACTTCCCAGCCAAAGTGAAAATCGACTACAGAAAGTCAAATTGTTCTGCCCTAAAACGTGTACATATTTGGTGCATGGTGACCTACAGATATTCTCGGATCAGAAGGCTGGAAGACAGTTAATAAAAATAGTTAATTTCATCAGACCACCAACGAGCCTAGCGGGTCAAAGTTCGAGTGGGCAGAAAATAGCGGAGGTTATATCAAAACTGTTCTGGGAATTTCTGTTCAGTTTGATTGACCAACATTGTTTTTCTTTGGGAAATAGGCTATTTTTGAAGGATGATTTGACTCCTTGACAGTGTGAAACTCACATTTATCAACAGACATGCAGCAGTAGTGTCTCACCGTTAACTGGCATACTGGTCGGTAAATTAGAGCATCAGCCACTGAGCGGTATAACTGGATCTGGATTATGTACTGATGCTACGTTGACTACATACAAGCCTCTTGGCAAGATGCTACGGCTAACTCAAGTTTTCAGCCAATAACCTGCAAGTATGTATACTTCAGAGGCTGAATAAGATAGAGTTTCATTTTTTAGATGGAGAGCTGATATTGCAGGTTGTCAATTGACATCGCCCTGTACATCGCAAAGCAGCGTGAGCCAGTCAGCACACTAATTTTCAGGATTTTGAGTAAGGTAAGCAGAACTGCAACCGCGATCGACACCTGACGAGTATAGTGCTCAGGTAGTACTTACCACGTGAACACCTTTGGTTATGTACGGCTGCGTGAAAGTTGTATTACTAATGAGTAGTGTGGCAGATTTGTGACTTTAGATGAGACCCAACTGTGAAAAGTCAGGGCTTCGGCTGGATTCGAACCAGCGACAGACACAGCATGTCTAAACGCGGCAAGCGCTCTATCAGCTGAGCTACGAAGCCACACCAGGAGCTCGGAAATTTCACATTTGGACTCTGTTGCCCACCCGTCCTACTGTCTCATAAGGAATCCACCAAATGATTCAAGGGATCGACTGCCCCGGCAGGATTTCTCAGACAGTTCACGCTGAAATCCACCAACACCACTGCTGAGCATAGAAATTTTGTTACTAATGGGTAGTGTGGCAGACTTATGATTTTAGATGAGACCCAACTGTGAAAAGTTGTGTCGAGTGGTTTGATGCTAACACTTTGGAAGATCACACGATCCCATTACCACAGCAGAGACAGTCTTGTTCATTCGCTTGCCTTTCAGAGGTGAAATTATAGCAAACAGTATTCATTCCTGAATCCGAATACATTCGTAGTAGCAACGTTACTTAACTGATTTGTCATCTCTCGCTTCTGATTCTGACTCCCCATCCGTGACCAGGCCATGCTGCTTTTCCAGCCGATGGATAACCAATGCCAAATGGACTGTTGTCCAGTTGGGTAATCCGGGTATCGTTCCAAACATTCTGTTTAATGGAGCCATACAATTGTCGTGGCCAATGATCTAGCCAGCTCGTCCCATGCACTTCCGCCTCACGTTTGCTGGGTAACCGTGCGACATTGTTCAAACCATTTGTCATCAAAATTAATGGTTCCCAATCAAAGCGATCAGCTAAGGTTCGAATTATTTCTTTGGAAACATTTATACTCACAAATGATCAAGTAGGACTGCTTCATTTATCTACTGTGTAATTAAGTTTGTAAACCATGTACGATTCTGCTGACGTGATGGAAAAGTTTCGAACATGTTTCTTCAAATCAGTTGCGAATGAGTAAGTTGAAGAGAAAGGAATATTTATGCAGTTACGTGAACGTAAAACCACCTCATGCACGTATGTCTGAGTGGTTCCGTTTTCAGCGTATAATTCGTTATATGTTTCAGCTCGATCTGCTGTCTGATCCATACATTTCACTGGTTTCTACTCAAGGTATGCTAGAGATCGGTTGATTTTAATACCGATGGCACGGTAGTGTATCTGAGTGTCCTCACTGTTTCCATACACTAGAGCACATTGTAATTCGCCGGCTTCCGTTAGGCAGTAAGCGCTTCTGTTGCACGTTCATTAGCGTAGACGGCTATACGTGCTTTTTCACCTAAATGGGCTGTTGGTTTTTGAATCGGTAAAAATAACCAACAGGTTGTCATGGTGCAGATACGCACCCTACTACTTACGAGTTTAGCCCATTTTCCATTATGAGAACCTCCCGCCAGTTATTTGAACATTCGACTTACTAAAATCGAGTTTGTCTGTATGCAATTGACCACCCACTATTAGATCCTGGCACTCCAAATGAGAGTTCGGTGTTAAAATTTGGGGATTGTTAATTCAAACTGACACCAGCGTTACGCAACGTGCCGTAGTGCGAACTATGTCACTGTTTGTACGGATGCAGTTTGTGTTCAATGCTCCCTGACCTGACCCCCATCTTTTTGAATAACAGATTTCTCAACGTTTGTCTTTTGTTGCATTTAACATCTATATATTACTGCTGTTCCACTGGTAGCTGTTGGGGCGATTTCAGTACTATACAACGCCTTCAGCTACCCAGATGTATACTTAGTAATCACGTTTCAGTGTGCACTTGATCGTGCAATCATAAATCATTTTAAAAAAATGGGTCACTACAAACGTCACATTGGTTCAGGTACCTGCTGTCCTATCCATCTGTCTATACCCGATTATTCATTTACGCCGCACCACCATATTTCCTCTCGTTTACTATCCAAATACCCGTTTAGGAAAAATGGGTGATCGTTTAATCGTCAACGGTTGCTGCTTAAATTTGGGATGTCCTTCGGAAATAATATTGATCGTTTGGTAACTTGGCCCTGATGAATAAAACTAATGGTGGAGTTAACGATTAGTTATTCTGAATAATCCTAGACTCCACACAACATAAAAGCCTTCAAGTGAATCGATAATCTGTTGTCACACGTTCATCAATGAGGAGTCACATTCGCGATACCGAATAGCGTGGGCGGCTGCATTGCACGCCACTGTCTACTACACTGCTTAAGTGTGTGCGCTGACTGACATACTGGCACATTTAATGAACATTTTAAGCCTTGTAAATTCTCTTTAATCCCTCTGCTCTTCAAACTTACATTAAAGATCAAAGTGGCCTCTATCGAAGACACTGATGTCACACCTACCAATGCCTCATGGCTTTTGATGTATAACTGTTGTTTTATGTGTTCTTGAAGGTTGTGTTCACCTTCCGAAACGCTTTGCTCAAGTTGATTGCGATCCTGTCACGGAACATCCGAAACTACTGTCTCCGTCGACTGTTGTTCAGGTGATTAGGGGACTATGTCGATAAATATTGAATTCAATTCAGGGTATATGAAAAAATTTGGGTATTTATCAACTGTCGTGATACGCCCCCTGTATTACATTCTATTTACCCTGCGCCGATAGTAAGAGAAACCAGCTGGTTGAACAACTGAAAGGTGAGAAAACTCCCAGGAACAAATGTAATTTTCTTAACTGGTTATCCGTAGATAATGATGTGATGTCTGCCTTGGTTGGGCAAGTCATACACATTCCCGATAACTCTGTTGAACACTTAGCCCAGTGTTACCAAATTAGCCATCACAATGTGCAAACAAGGCAAAGGAATTCTAAAAATAGTTATTTGAATTTGTTCTAAAAAGACTACGCTTAGTTGAACCAAGTGAAAATAGGGCTTTTTAAACCGTATTCAGTTCAGAACAGTCGCTTATGGAAATTACTGAATCGCTTTAATTTGACCCTTTTTGTTGGTCAACATACGGACAGGCGTTGGAAATCACCTAGACGGTTCTTCGCACTGTGGTGTCAGAATATAGCAGAGTCCCGCTACATCAACTACTCATTGTGGTTGTGTGCAGCATTATAAATGTGAGTGTATATAAGTACGAACATGATAAATATGTAGTACAATGATAAAAATTTGTGAATTGTGTTGAAACACACCTGCTTTCATGCCATAGATATCGCTACCATCTGACATTTTCACCTCAAGGTTTAACGAAGTTATTAACGCGGATGGCATCGACGTGAGTGAACATTCAGATATCGGTTCGAACACCATTACAACGGAAACCATTGATGATATGGTAATTATTGTGTTGGCTCATCATGATACGGAAACATCCAAAAGTGATGTCAATGACGACTGCTCTTTGCGTCTGGTTTCTAGCGTGTTGGTCTGTACGTCAATCACGCGTCATTCACTTTTGGATGATGGCACCGAGCCCTCTCTAAACCTTGATGTATTAAAAACAGAACACGTCCAGTCCGGCATACGGCGACAGAATAGCAAGAACAGTTTTGTTGCATTAAAATACTGTACAGACCTGCAGTGAGTCTCATCGGATAATATATAGGAGATTGTACATCTTACAAACGTGGTACAATTTCACAAAATTTGGGCATTAGATAGTACAACTTGTGATGCTCTTCTCAACATGATCACTTCACTGAATCCCCTTCTGGTACCCCAGTGTTAGTTATTGGGATACTGCTTTAATTCGCAAACTTTAGTCGAGTATTATATGTGCATCTTTAAGATTGTTGGTTAGTTTCAGATTTCTGGGATGTGTTCGTGAAATTGAAATTCAGACCATTTGGTAAGAGCATCAGAACCCCCAGGTTCCGTCCAGTTCTAATATAGTACCATATATCAGTCAAGCTCACCTACTCCCGAAATTACAGTTCTGTGTTTCGATAACGTCTAATCTGACCTTTTGTTTGTGTTTCTCATCAGATCCTGCTGATTTTCGTGGGCCTCCCACCATGACTCCACCGTTTTCTTTGCGGGAGGAAGAAAGGCCTTCTGCTTTTGCGTTCCTGTCTGTGTTGGTCGGGTTTACCCGAGTTTACCTGTGCCCCATTATCCTTCCAAGAATCCGTCTGTGAACCATTTCCATAGGTACTAAATCGTTTTTGAGATAACGACCACAAGTTTGTATGTTCGTTTCCAGGTGCCGGGGGATTATGGAGGCCAACATAGCGGGAAGCACTCCAGAGAGAAAATTTCCACAAGTTATCCGTACAAGTTACAGCGTTTTAGCATTGGTATGTTCGCCGATTTTTGCCGACGCATTGTTTTTCACGGTCATTACGTTGGATTTTGTAGATGACGTTTTTTCTGTCGGCCAAACCGGACGGTAATTACCAGCACGGATCACATGAAACGTGAACTGGCTATCAAGAGGCGCAATCAATTTTTCCTGATCTCCGTCCAGGATGAAACTGGAAGCGCCTTCAACCGGAATACAGCGGAAATGTTTACTCAGGCAAGCACCTGACATGCAAGAGAATTTCTCGAAGCTTGGTTTGCATCGACTTAGTCAATAAACAAACACGTCGAGCCAGACAAAATCTATGAACCAATGCAAACCAAAGATTTTCAGAGATGTAAACGCCATCAAGCCCAAATGCCGGTAAACCCAAACTGAGCAACTTGAACAGATCAGACCAAAGTCGAAACGGGACAATGGATAATCAATTGGACGGAATTCCAGAACGAAGAGATGACTCACTCAATTAATTTACAACCCATCAGATTCGAAGTCAAAGTGCGGCATCAATAAGGGGCCGCCAGACAGACTCCAGCTCAAAGACTCAAGGACTACAGAAAATAACCAATCGGATATCGGGTCAAATTTCGAATGCAACAAACTCAACCAATGGCAGGCCAGGTCCAAAGTCACAAACAGAAAACGACCAACCGGGATTCAGGTCAGAAGGTGAGCTCATTCTGCTATATGAGAGCAGACACACATCGAACTTCACTAAACTTTACGCTCAAAACAGTTACGCACTGATGATGTCGCCTCGTTTGGGGATTAAACGCTTGCAACCTGAATGCTAAAGTCGGTGAACATACCAATACTAAAACCGTCAACCGGAGCTGCGAACAATACCACCACCGTTCCAAACTCTCACAAAAGGCTCATGGTGACTTGTGCTTTTTCAGCTATAGCAACACAGTTTGTAGACAGACTCAAATTGTCTGCCACCGTGGTCCCTAGGTTTCTTTCGCGTGCTCACACAAGCAGTTTTTGTCCCCAAGATAACAGTCAGCACAAGTTTTACGACGAATTTATATTACTCCACAGATATGTTCCATGGACCTGGTTTTGAGAGTTTAAATCATTCCTTAAAATTACCACGTCTTCCGGATTCTCTAAAACTCGGTAGGGCTGTGTCATCCGCGCGCAGCAACGTCGGTGATTCGACCATACTGGGCATTTCAAGAACGAAAATACTGAATAACAGTGGTCCTAAAACAGATCCCTACAGAACGCCGCTGTTGGCAGTAAACCTCTCTAACAACTATCAATTCATCTTGACGTTAAATTGATGTGAAATCAGATAATCCCCAAGTAATCTGAGTAAACGCTCATCGAGGCCCAAATTATTCGGCTTCCACAGCAAAACAGATTGATTAACTCTATCGGACTTCGAAAAAGCCAAGATAAACCATACCTGCGCCAAGTCCCACGTCCGCTGCTTCGTCCAAAAGTTATCAGCAGACTCATGGCATATAAAAGCCATGCTACTCTCTGGTGGTGAGAAAGAGGTCACCAACCTTGGCGCAACTGGTCATCTAGTAAGTATTCCATTACCTTCATCACCAGCATCAATATTATTCTTTGAAAAACCATGAGACTGATCATGAGGTATTGTGATTTCGACCGCCGCTCACCTCAACAGTGGCGTGGAACAATTTAGAAGAAGAAGAAGCGTTGCTGAAAAGCTTACAGTAGTAATAACAATGAAGACAATAGAAGAGAACCAGACGGAAGAACTACAAATGGTACGATGCAGGTACACCATTGACTGCGATACATCGCCATCTCCGACAGCGTTTCCAACCAGCGATTTGAGTGATCACAATGATCACAGTCAAGCAGGTGATACACACACTTTATTCAACAGAAAGATTGGGAACTCAATATTTCGTGACCACTTCGTCGTGTCTTGGACAACTGTTATTGGTCTCAATATATAATGCCCGGTACGCCAAACGATCTACCAGCGTGCGCAGTAAGGGACCCAACCATCGCAGCCTGTGCAGTGCGATTAGTTAACAAATTGATCGCGCATCCCAACCGTTCCGCAATACGTGTCGACAAACGACCGTATTGCTCACGCGACTAGTCCACCCGATGTAAACTAGTTGGCAGAGGCAACGGTGGTCAAACACAGGAAGTTCGCTCATACCTTCGATGCGAATAGGTCATGTATCCGAACTAAAGAGCAAAACAGAACGCACACAAACGTCACCGTAACGCCACAGACGGCGCAGTTTGGCAAAGACAACTCGTGCCTTTGCTATCATCGCTGATATCTCACCAACAACATTACAAGCTGACGAGATAGTGCTACTCAAATATGTGAAGGTGTACACAGTCTCAAGTAGACCGTCTCCAATGAGGAATGTGGGAGTAGAAATGCCCAAGCCTTGAAGCTGCACTCTACATTTCCAAGGTGCGAGGGGCATGCCGTCACACACCTTGCACAGCATGCTTTCGGCAAAACGACAGGGGATATCAAGCCTGGATCGGGTGATTTGTGAGTCAGTTCTTCTCACATTCACGAAACATGTTCACTATTCGCATAATGCCCTCCGTAAATCATTTTACACCAGATTGCCCTACAAAAGAAACCGTGTTTGATGCCTTTTGGTTTTCATTACACGTAGGTCCGTGTTTTTCTTGGGATTTTCCGAGACAAATGTGAAAACGAATTAGACGTCGTGCTACAAATATTTGCGGTATAAAAACACTTTTTATCACACCATATTATTCACCCCGAGAACATCAGTCAGTGCAGGTAGGACCTCTCTGACCTTTTCTGCTACCTTGGCGTGGTGATCGGGCTCGTGTGCTGTTTCGATCTGGCGGGTTGTAATGACTGCGACTTCGGTCCTTGCAGATTCAACTTTGTCAGATAGACCAAAGGGGAGCAACCGGACAATAGCAGATACGTTCCTTGCGGATGATGTTCGTGTTTTGTAGTTTGGTTCGGCTTTATGTTTGTTTGCATCTGGTCTGGTTTTGTATTTATATGTGATCGGTTTGTCTGTGCAATATTGTTCTTCTGAGAGAGGCTGAATTTCTTGGGATGTGACTGTCGAGCCTGCTCTAGGTAGTTACTGTTGTTATGTCTGGGTGTGTACGTCACCTGCTGCTTTGCGGTACAGGCTTTGGTTGAGGGCCTCAATCGTTCTCCTGTCTAGGTATCAGCATGCTGCCAATATTCATAGCCCACGTATACCATGATGTCACAACGAAAACCGAATATCATACTGCATCGGTCATCGCGCATGATAAACCGGGTCGTCCTATCTGTTGCACATGGCAGGGTGGATAAGCAAAAATATCCTACTGCCAGACGCACTCTCATACTGCCCCTCCAACCTGGATCCTCGAGCAGGTAATGCTCACTCATGTCTCAGTGCCCCGAAGAATAACCTGAGACAGGCGCGGGGATGTGAGACGCTTTCCATTGAGACATGGAACGTACGCATGCTGCTGGATCGATGCAGTACCACAGGAGGGCCGGAACAGCGAACCACACTGACCGCGATGGAACTGTGTCGCTGCGGAATCGATGTGGCAGCCTTGAGTAAGATAAGGCTTGTAGACCGAGGTAATCTGTGAGAAGCACGTGCTGGGTACACTTTCTATTGGAAAGGTTACCCAGCAGACGGTGCTCGGGAGCATGGCGCTTGTTTTGCAGTCGCCGGTCACATCAATGCTTTGATGACAAGCGAACCGCACGGCATCAGCCCTCGAATAATATCCATGCACCAGCGACCCGGTCGAGGTAAGTGTTCTACATCTTTTAGTGTTTATGGTCCAACTATTTGTCACACTGATGACACAAAGGACCAGTTCTACGGTCACCTGTCCGTCACAATCGGGTCGGCGCCCGTGAATGATCGACTATTTGTTCTGGGTGACTTGAACAGTCAAGTTGGGTGCGACTCGGTAAACTGGCAGAGAGTCGTCGAACCCTACGGCACCGGTTCAGTCAACGAGAACGGTGGTTGTTCGTTACACCTGTGTGCTACTCACGTGCTGGCTGCCGTGAACACCCGATTCCAGCTGGATGCGAACGACACCACGACGTGGACTCATCCACGAAGTGGTCACTATCATTTACTTGACTACGTGATTGTGCAGCAGCGCAACACTCGTGAGGTGCGTATCACGCGGGTGATGCGCGGCGCTGAATGTCACAAAATATCAGACTGGTCGGAACCAAATTGCTCATGCATGTACGCAATTCTGTTTATTTTAGACCTTCCAGACAATGGTAAAAGTTGGATATTAAACGACTGGATAACTGAGAAACGAAGACTGTTTTTCAACATGCAGTCGTCGCTCGTCTGCAAAACGATCCTGAGTCCACTACAACTGAGGGTATGTAGCAACTCAAGAAATAAATTATGGCAGCAGCCACTGAAACGATCGGTATGGAGCGTAAGAAAGATCCGAACTGTTTCGACGGTGACAACGTGGCTATCTCTAGCTTGGGACGAGAGAAGAATGCCGCGTTTATCACCTCCACGACGGACCCAGACAATGAAGCAAAGAAGGCCACGTTTCGGAGTATCCGCCGTCAAATGGCCGAGCGTGTTCGCGAAATTAAGGACAACTGGTGGAGGAAGGAGAGTAAGCGGATGCAGCGCTACGCAGATCAACGACAACACAAGGACTTCTGCGACTCGCTTAAGGCGATCTTCGGTCCATCTATCCAGTCCACCAAAGCACTGGTAGAAGTGGACACCGGCTGTTCTTGCACCCAGCCAGAGTGTGGTGGATTGTCAGGTCGGAGGTGCGAGTTTTCGAACACTCGGCCGAATACCTCAACGCGGGGAGGTACGTCCGAAAACCTGTCGCGATCGGATCAAGGACAACGTGCGCGACCGGATGAGTCATCGCTCGACTGGATCGGACCAACGGGCGAGGCAGGGCAGGCGAAATACGACAGACGGCCAGATCGGAGGCGTGGTTTTTCCAACATTTAGAGGAACATCTCGACACAATGTTGGAATACGATCAAGGCTAACATTGGGTGGATGGCGGACAGCACGAGCACCTCCGACGTGACAATCCACCACAAGAGGGCATCGTGAAAGTGTGACGCAAACATTTTGGTAGCCCACTAAACCGCCCCGCTACCATCGACTGGGTGACTGTAAACAGCCTGCCGCAACAGGAAATCAAACCTTCACTTACTCTCGTCCCAAAGTTGCTGGAGTTACAGAGGGCGATTGGTCAACTGTGCAACAGGCGAGGTTGGACTGCCAGGTAAGATCCTGAAGGATGGCGGATCGGCGCTGGAAAGCGCCTTGCTACAGCTGGTTCACTCTATCTGGGGAAACGAGATGATGCCGCAAGATTTCAAGGATGCCCTTTATCATACCCTTGTTCGAAGGAAAGGGTAGCAAGCAGTGCGCCGACAGCTATCGGGACATCAATCATCTGAGCTGCGCAGGCAACGTACTTGCCAGAATCATTCTGAACCGGTCGAATACGGAAGCTTTGGAAACGAATTTTCCCGGGGAGCAATGTGGACTCCGGGCGAGTCGGAGTACAATCGACCTTGTGTTTACTACTCAACGGCTTCAGAAGTGCCCGGAACGGAACCAGCCCCCGTATGCACTGCTCGATTACTTCACTTGGGCCTTCGAGTCTGTAAGCCGCGACGCGTCGTGGACGGTGCTTAGTAAGTTTGGATGTCCGAGTGAGTACTTCAGTAGGATGAGATCGTTGCATGTGGGCATGAGGGCGAAGTTACAATCGTGTGGATCGACCTCCGACGATTTTGACATTGTCACAAGCGTGAAGCAGCTTATATTTGACTGCCACGACAACAATTGCTTTTCAGGACTCTGGAGAGGATGGTGTTGAGGTGAAGTAGCGGACGGACGAGCACCTGCTGAATATCCGACATTTCGGCACCCCCAACCTGTTTACATACCTCAACGATGTGCATGCTTCTGTTCGCGGATGACAGCGCATTGCAGGCACACACTGAAGAACTGCAACGCCTGACTACGGCCTTCACGTCCGCAGCATCCACGTTCGTATCGGACATCAACACAGGTAAGACTTTTTCCTTCTTTCAGCCTTCTCCGGGTGGAGGCGCTGTTTCTACACTTTCACCCCGAATTCGCGTCAACGGACAAGTTACCGATAGTTGCGTGAAATACGTCTTGTGTCAAATTTTACATCTTTCTTCACAGTTTAGATCCTGTCATTGCAGTCTCTCTCTCCGTTTATTCTCCAAGAGATAAAGGTTTCTTTTTCGTGCCAGCCGGTCAATTGGCTAACCAGCAATGGCGGGCTGGACACAAAGACCTCATTCACACACCTACCGGACTTATTCCTTCGGGTTTACACTGGATATGTGGTGTGGGTGGAACCTCAAGTGGTGCAACGCAAGCCGCTCATGGTGATAGTTAAGTGCAGGTGTCCCTTGGCTTCGGTCACTGTGACAGGTTAATCCGAATCGGATGCCGCCAACCAGGTGGGAACACGAAATTCAACAACTGCAAATACGAAATCCTTCTTCATAGTCCATATCCGGAGTTGAGACGTCAGGAATTCTGTTGTGGAATACTTAAGTCCCTATCAATTCCCGCTAACTACCGATATTTTACAAAAACCCATACCACAACTCAGTGTAGGATAAATGACAGTAAATATTATCGCACAGTGTTCGACAAGCGTTGAATGTTCCCTTCCGGTCTGCTGTCAGCTAATGAACCAAGCACTTCTGTAAACTTATCCACGTAGGTGTCCATTCCAGTGGAAAACAAAAGTCAAGTCAACCCAATATAATGATTGTGAATAAACCTTTAAAAATCCAACTGCATTCAATGTTTTCGTATGCAATCGATTTCAAGGCACGGCTGGTGAATATTGTCAACTGTACAGTATTTTGTCCACTAACTTAGCTAATACTGTTATGTACAAATCTGTGCAATCAATTCAACTGAGTTCTGTCAATCCTCCACTGCGACCGTAAGTTTTGTGGGACTATGTTTAGTTAAGAGCAGATGCAAGCAAGCCTAGTGGTTAATGTCCCCCAAGCATGAGTTGGAAGTCATTCAAATGGGCAGGTTACAACGTACAACAGATTCTCGGTTACCCGTGCAATACCAGAATCAACGCTCATTGTGCGAGCAACGTACATCTCATTAGGGTACCACATACAACCGTCTCTACATGCCGGATAAATTTTTTTACAGATTGTTCCAGCTTAAAATCATTGTAAAATGACCTGCAATTTTGTTACTAGTTCGAACGTGAAGTGTAATGCTTTCTTTTTACTGTCTGTGCCCCGTGAACGTTAGATTCCATTGAACTTTACTACCTTAGAAGGTCAGCTCCGTTTTTTCCTCAGTTGTGATTTTATCAGACATCATGTAACCGACATCAATCCACGCGGTAATCTGGATGAAACCGATCATATTCTCCACGGTCAATCTTAAATATTAACCTCCTGCAGAACCCAGCCTCTCCAACTAGTCAAAGTGGTTGGGCTTCACGCAAACTTTCGTTTGCCATCATACGCCCAGCGCTGGCTGAATAAACGATAAACACTAACGATCATCCGCGATCAAGGACGCGCATGCACTTATACCATTTGTAGTTCTCCTACTTTGCCCTTTTCTACCAATTTCTATCCTTTTTATTAAATCCTTTTCCTAAGTTATACTACGTAACTGTTGCGGTGAGTGGCGGCCCGATGCACAATACCTTCTGGTCAGGCTAGTGAATGATGTGACAATGAATTTGGTCGCCTAATTTTCTAAAAATCCTATCACGTATACCCTCCGTCCGATGATCAACGCAAACACACTAATGTACCATGGCTGTGACTACAGATATTGGACTCTCCATGGACGGCTACCAGGTAAGGCTCAAAGGTGTCTCTGACGTCTTGCTGCAAACAATCTATTACCTATTACGGCTGACATACTATCAAGTCCGACCCAATAGATAAGGTGGGTGTTTAGCCGTCTCCCTACTGTCTGTCAACCAAGGTGGAGGGCGAACTAAAGCTCTTCTTCATGCCACTCAGGGATGCGCGCGCCCTGGACATGGGTGCACATGCAACACAGGTAACACGTTGTACATTTTGTAGCTTTTCCATGTGATATTCTAATATCCATATTATAACCTTGAGAAGCCTTATTCTGCTCCAGTGTTTAACAAGAGAATCCGTAAACTTCAAAAACCGAAGCAGCAAGGAAGACCGATATTCAACATGCATAAATCGCTTTACCATTGGGCTGTACAATGGCTTATCAAGATTTTAGATCCTAAATACAGATCCTGAATGCAGTCTTTAGGGTTAGAAGTGAAGTGAATGTTGGTTAAGAAAGACGTTTTTCTGGTGTCTCTTCAATGTTCACAGTAGCACTAGTGATACTGAACAGCTTGCATTATGCCTCTGGAGCTCTACAAGCATCTGGTGATACATATCCAACTCACGTTAGAGGATCCAAATCGACTTGAGGGAACGGATAGCGCCGAATACAAGGAATCTTGCCACTAACCAGGAAGTGTGATCAAGAATCAGAAGTGGACTATGCTGTGTAAAAGGAGAGCATGTAAAGGGATTCGACTGGACGGACTTATAGATACGAGGTCAACCAATGATTTTCGGAGAGTTGCAGACAGGCAATATCGGCCACTCGAGCAAACTCGTATACCGGCGAAGTGACCACTCAGGATGACACTCGACCGCAGCAACGAATTTGTCACAAACAACACCTGAGTAAAGCATAGTTTAAATCCCACGCGTTAAAACAAACAATCGATGAACTGAGCCGAGCCAACTGGCAGAAAGACTGAGGTTTGGGGACCTATTGGAATTCACCTTACCATTGATAATCGCTTTTAAAGCAAACTAAGCTATGCAAACCCCGCAAGATTGAGACTGCGCAGTGTCACAGTTGTTGGTTTTCCTGCTTTCATTGCGAAAGGAAGCAGGCTTTTAACGACTGTTGGTAAGCGGCACGACGAGCATGCGGAGTTTGTTTTTATGAAGGCAGTGATTTCAATATAGTAGAACCCTGACGGAATTCTGCGTTTCAGAGTAGATGTGAACACATGTTCAGGTAGAACAGCTGTTTAAGCACCGAAATTCGTGAACTGAAGCAATCCTTCCATATACAGGGAAAAACCGGAACGAACAGAGTAGAGTTCACTTAACTAGCACCAGCAATGTCCAGCGGGACATTCCGAAAAAAGTATGAACGAGACATTCTGGTACCGTAAAAGGCCACATGCAATGAACAAACCCTAGTGGGGTAGAGCGTGAATTTACAATGGGAACAATTTAGCACAGCATGCTGCTGTGAGCACTATATTCTAGGATGACATTGCTGATAAACAGTTGGGTAATCAGAGCACTACGTCTTGAATATCCCCCACACCTTGACGTTCAAATGAAACTTCTCGGTGGTCCCGCTCATAAACTCGTTTGTTTTTAAAGTGGCGTTCTGTCAGTGATATACCTGCTCACCTGAGCAATTGTGTTGCACACCTTCGTACACACAAATCTAACATTCGACGAGTAAAGAAGAGCGCGTATTAATTTTTCAAAACCGATACGTCTTCAGTTCACAGCTATCTGAAACGACCCCGTTCAAAAACAAATAGACGATATTACACCGCCACTGTAGGAGTACTCGATAACCTCCTTTTAAATTCAGTTTAATACAAATCTCATTTTGTCTATTATTCCACTGTTCTATTAGGCTCTCCCATGACATTAATGGGAATATTTTAATTTCACTTCACGGGTCTCGTTCACTGAATCACCTACAGACCATTTAAAATGATCGCCTTAATTTGTACAACTCTACGTTCTGTGCACAAATAGGTTTTCTTAGCGACACGATGAGGAAACGCAGAAGTGATCGATGCGTTATTTGATAGAGTTCCAGTGTCCAACATTTCACACTACCGATAACGTACGCAACCAAAAGGAAAACTGCATATGAAGAGTATGCACATGCATACACGAGATGCTCACCTACATGGTTGTGATGACAACCAATAGACATGGAAACATCCGGAATAAAACAGCCATGGTGAAACGAATGTGTCCAGATGATCGAAACGTGAAAACAAAATGTAGGAGATGAAAAAACAGCCCGTCACAGAACGCACGCTGAATGCTAATGCTTACAGAATCACAAAGCTTATGCCAAGTTGACGACAATTGATCGAACCAAATAAACATGCACACATGCTCCGCCCCCTATCTATGGTGTGCAGCGTCTGAACATTCTTAATTACGTGGCATGATGGTAATCGCCCGGGTGACTATGCCGACATTGCGTTTGTAAAAACAATGAATAGATAAAGTGCTACCAAAACTAAGGACGACTTGCAGCGTTTGGGTTCCAAGATTCATTAACTGTGTCTTAGTGTTTTTGTTAATAGGCTGAGTTTGTGCGACTACTCGGGCAAACTGGACAAATATGAGTGGATATTAGCGGACGAGAATCACTCTCACAGATCACCTACATCAGGTAAACAAGGTGCAGATGATTTGGTATGATGGTAAATGGCAAGCTACCAGTCCACGGTCAATCAGTGCTTGCGCATTCATTTCCAGGCCCCTGTTATACTGCACAATATGTTGATCCTACAACTAGGCACTTCTGAAAAGGGATCAAGGAACAGTATCCGGCTTGGATCGGAACCAGTTGTCATAACTCAATCACACGATTCATTGTTACACAGCATGCCAACATCAATCACCGCATAGACATCAACCAAAGCATTTCTGTTTATTTACATATTTACCACCACAACCAAAAACGATCCGTCAGCACACTCTAGCGGCCAATGAATCGATTGCAATCAGATTACGAGACCATAAGTTGTGCATTCAGAAGAGAATGGTTCAATCATTGCGACCATCGTGGTCTCGGATCAACCAGACCCACTCTAATAACACAAACATTTGACCCTGACTCTGTGACGTAACATCCAGTATACGTCCGGTCCCAAAAATTATTGTGGGGTTTAATAATCAGTCAACTCTTTGATTTTACGGTTAGTTTCATGACACGTGTTGAAACAACCTGTAATTGTATTGGCTTGGGAAAGGATCACACTATTGTTCGTTTCATCGTTACTCAAGTATTGAATCCAATTGGGACTTCAACGAAATGTAATACACTCTGATCGTTTTAGTGCCCAATAATCAATGCAAACCAGAATCAAATTACAAACACAAGAGAGACACCATGTCAGAACAACGAACTTATCCGTCCACCTATAACGAGACGAAGGAAGCAAACCTCGTTTCATCGACAAAGGTGAGCAGAGGACACGTGTTCCAGTGAATATGTATGCCGTCAGTGAAACTGGTCCACAGAGGAGAACTGGTTACAAAAAACAGCGTGATACAAAGCAACTGTCAGAACGATTAAAGAAATGTAGCATCGACACGCTGGAATGCAGTCAGAATGTAGTATTACGTGACCGCGTAAGTCTTCGTGTTCAAGAAAGAAGCAGATGATCAATTCACGAATAGAGGAGGGTCATGCGTTAGTGAGGTCAACAAAACGAGTTTGATATTAGTCGAGTGCAAGGGATCAACTGCGTCAGCGTGCAGAAGCAAACAAATAAGCAAAATCAAGCGGTCTGTCACCACGGGATGAATTATTACGCATATGAAAACAGTGCTGCGTAGCAGTTCAGTCAAAATATGTCTATCTTAGGTTCTGTTGATTAGGATCGACATGTGGTTGGCCAGGCATGTATGAAACCTGTTGTCCAGGTATCATTGACTGGAAATTGGGCAACGGAGGCATTTGTGCGGATGGCATCGGTGCGAATCCAGGATAGTAGCCATACATCGGCATGCCTGGAAATGAGGCACAGATAGTAGGGTGATACAGTTTGGGTGAAACTTTTGACTAGTTTATCACGAAAATGCAAAGAAACAACCTGGGAAAAACTTGGAAAATGGGTGATTTCCACAAACCAAACATACCGATCACTGGGGTGCAGATAAACTTTAACCAAAAAGGTGTTAACGTGCGCGGAGACATGCTCTAAGGAACATTATAGGAACAGCCTACACAAAACCATGCAGCCAAAAACATTCTGTAGCGAATACGCCGAGCAAAATCTTGATGAATTTGTGGTTGGCGCAAAAACCGCTCCACAGTTCATCTCAAGGCAAATAAATCTGCGTTTACGTGGGAATGTTTCAGTTCATTGAAAATAGGTTTGTTGTTGAAAAGAACAACTATGTGTTGACTCGGGTTCTCTTGTGTGAAGGAAGTGCGATCGGATCTGAAAAAACATCTGAATAAATTGAACCAGTGCCCAGAGTCAAGGCTTGTAATAGAGATATAGCTGTGGCAGTTCCTAACATTGGGAGAAACGTTGTTGAACAAGTCATATGAAACTCAGGGCAAAAATTATGGCCAATACACTATTGATGACCACCCAAGACTTTTTGACAAAATTTCGGTCATTTTTTAAAGCAGATTAAGTTGAACGGTCACCAGATTCCAGGCATTTACAATGACAGTATGTCGGTCACAATCCCTTTTCAATCATACCAGTGTCCACCAAATGTGAAACAATCACAACTGGGCTGGCTGAAACAGAGCACATCTGGAAGGTGATATCAGTTTGATGAATCATCACGCTGTTGTCGTTCAATCCCACTTCAAAAGCTCTACTCGTTTTATAATGCTCCTGATAGAAGCGCCTAGCTTTAATCCACATATCCCAGCCAGTAATCAATGATGCTGACGATGTCTTAAACCAAGAGGGTCTCTCCTCTACCAAGGTGGCTTTATGAGAAAATGCTTCACGGTAGTGATCAACTCATTCAGTTCCACAAATGAAAGACGCATAACTTCTGCAACATGTTGTATGGCACGGACCACACAGATCAGGTAGACCTCCGCGAAACCAGCTCGTGGTTTAATAAAGTAAGAAACGGCATTTGTCAGAAGCAAACAGACAAGATAGCAGTAGACGATGATTCGTTACAGCAGCATGAATGCAATGTTCATGGATTGAAAAGTGGTGAATAGGCACAACGGATCATGAGATGAACTTGTAGCAAGCAAAAGAGACGAGTACATTACAAAAAATAATGACTTGTTCTATTGACTGCTTCAACAGTTACAAGGCAAACGTCTATCCCACTGACTGACTCGAATGTGCCGTTCGTTTTCCACTGGCAAAGTTCAGGAGCTCAATTCCTACATAAGATAATTTGTTGAGAACGTGGTGGGTCGGTAAGTAGCTTGACATAAAATTTCTGAACATGGCATTTGGAGGGTTTCAAAACAAATACCTAACGATAAGGATGCTTTCGTCAAATCATAAAAAGTGAGCCTTTTTGGTCAATTGCAGTAAACGTCATGACACCGGAAATTATGAATTGATTTCGTTGTTTTTATGTTGACACTTTTTGCATGTGCTCTTCGGTTTATAAGCGCTGTTTCACTTGGAATTTACGTTTACCGATCACAGGTTTAGCAACGGAGTACATGTCCACTAGCGGTTAACTCAGTGTCATCAAATTAGTTGACAGCTTCTCATAGGCATATCGAATTAACGAACTGACTGCAATCAACTACCAGTAGAACAGCAAACGCAGTCTATACGATTATCGGTTTATCAAATGAACTCTGCCACCGCAGTAGGAGCCTTGAAGGGAGGTGAACATGAAAGCTTGAGACATCTGCAGCAGCTATGCAGCAAGAGAGGTTTAAATATGAGGCTCAGGCGTTAGTTACACCAAGATTAATTTCTAATTGGAGGAATTGAATAACAAGCGAGTATCTTCGATTAATTAATTATAATTTCTATCGAAACAATGCTGAACTGTGTATCAGAAAATTGTCATACAGCACGAGGAAAATCAATGTTTTCCAGCTCCAGCGAGCATCTATTGAAGTTAAAGCGTCTATTGATGCAAATAAATGGAAACATGTATACAAAGACGATGACGGTCGTTTTATGCGTAAGAGTGCAATTGCATCTCCCACATATATTTCGGATCTTGCAGAGCGCAATGAAGGGACAATCAGCTGCTCAATAAGATAAATCGTCAAAAACTAACTAGCTTGAGAAAAATGTGACTAACGGAAGTTGCGAACCTCAAGAACTACGGTTATACGAAAATCACGCTCACAAGGAATCGCCTGATAAACATACAGAAAGGAAGATCGACAAGTGGTTCTTTTTACATTTTGTAAACAGTATGTCAGAAGGTATTGTACCATTAAGTACTTGGACAGATAGTAAAAGCCGGAACAGAGAACTTTCAAGCACAGGGATCTATCACGAACAGATGAGAAAGGCGAGAGACACATGCAGAAAGTACGTTCATAACACAAAACAAGGTAGAATGCTAACTATAAGTTGTCAATTCGTGTACGACAACCAAAAACCATGACAGATGGGAATGCATAAAAGAAATGGCTACCGCCAGGAAGAACAAGGTCTGCAAACGGGTTAACCACATTTCTGTGTCCTCTACTGTAGCTGCAAGTGACAATTAAAATATGGTTGGCGTTGAGTCTTTTGCACGTAAAGCTTACTGTCGACTAGTTGGCTGATCGAAAACAACGGTTCTCATATACAATCAAGTCGAAAACATACAAAGACAAACAATTCCAAAAAAACACTTCGGAAGAATGATCTTACATGACAATGCAGGAAAGATGGTCCCGCTAAGGTCTGTGTCGGTGAACTTAGTTCACATTCGCGTGTGAAACAGACAACTGCATTCGTCACTGAAACAATCTTTGAAACCTACTGCAAGTGTCTAAAACGTACCCTGCAATAGCTCATACAAGTCTGAATAACCAAATTTAATTTCAGGAAAATAAGTTAACATTGGTATGAAAATAGTTTTGAGGAGAACTGTCTAAGCGACCCAATGAAAAGTAGTAAATTCCACTGAATCCTGTGCGGACAACAAACACCAACTCAACAACAGTAACTGTTATCAAACCTGAAAGTATCTAGTCCAACCCATGCAATTCCTATTCGGCACACTTTGTTAACACAGATTGCATGACTCTGCTGGACTCACAAGCGCGATCTCATTGAACATACCTCATGATACACGTTTTATCAATTGCCATGACGCAAGCAGAATTAGAAACTCTATTTCAGTCACCGCTCACATTGGTTATCCAACGCCAGTACACACCCATAGAAAGTAACGAATGTGTAACTGCGCTGAAAATTACACTGACACAACGAAGGGATGTTTGGACTCTAGGGTGACTAAAAATCCACCGAAATGGGCTTAGAGTGCATGGCCCAACATGTTCATTCAAAACGGACGGAAACTTCCAGACCCATTTATTGGTAGACAGGCATAGACCACAAGTTATTGAATCAATTTCAACCCAGCACTCAGAACACTAATGCGTTCCATTAACCTGTGATTCGCCAATAGTCGTCCTGAAACAACATTACAGGTGTAGAAACAGTCTCTTATAGGTCGTCAATTTCAGTGCAACAGAAAGTTTGGCACACATGCCCTCAATTTCGTGTGTTCCACTCTACTTACTTCATTTACTTCGACTCACTAGTCCCATATACACTCCAGGTTATCGTTATCGGGTACTGAATAAACAATACAAAATGCTAACATCCACCGGATTTCACTCTATCATCGGTTTGCTCAAAAGTACTAGACACTCAACCCTTCTCGTTTGCAACGGTGCCCATGAGAGTGTTGACAGAGCAGAGAACAGCGGAAAGTAATCAAGTCTTATAATCTATACCTAACGTGTGTAAAAAGAGACGAAAACGGCTACAACTGAGTTTGCCATTCTTAAACAGTAAGATGTTTGCGGTCATGTGAAACAGAGTTACATGTGAGGTAGAGACTGTAAGGCTATCCAAATCGAGCCCCGAGCCCGTGTGACTGAGAGTAGAGTCCCCACCACAAAGCTACTATGTAGTGGGTTTGAAAATGCAAACCACTGATGCAATCCCAGCTGTCTTGGCCTTATCGTCACAACCAACGTGAACGGTCAACAACACACAAACTAAAGCATATAACCTAACTTTTCTTTATATCACTGATTGAATAAAAGTTGGCAAGTCCGGTGATCAGTAACCTGTTTCAAACAAGAAGGTGAATAGTCCGGCACAAACCTTATTGTTCACCAGGACCTGCCCTAGCCAACCCCGTTCATGCACTTTCGTGCACATGTGGCCAGTTAACTCGGATGCGTAGAGAACAGCCAATGTAACGGAGTTGAATTCTCAGCACTTGAGCTAGTCCGACTGTCTATTAACGTCGTCAGACTCATATTTAGGTTCATGATATACCCGTACGGTTAGATTCATCTCCAACTTCCGAGGCATTCTATTATCGGTACACAATGCGCTCACTTTAGAGCATACAGCTATCTGTTGAGTGCTACCAGCTACCATCGGTCATCCATTGCATTAAAGGATTCCAGCGGTCCCGCATTACAGCGTGATTCGCAGGTGGCAAAAGGTACTACAGTTCACAAAAGGTGAAACAACAACACAGGGAATGAGGTGACAAGTTATTGCAGGTGTAGTATTAAAGCGTTACAAACCAGGCAAAAAAACAAGCAACCTAACAAAATCACTCCCAATCCTGAACACAAGTGACTGAGTAAATAAGGTTTGGTGAACAAAAACGGTGCACAAAGAAAGCGAACAGAATGAGGCCATGGTATCGAGGTGAGCATTCCAAAACTCGGTCAACACACTGATCACAGTACAGTTAGCCACAGCCAAAAGTGGCGCAAATGCAATAGGCAAAGCACAAGAAATTTGTGCGGACACGTCCCAAGAGTGGGCATCTTACCATAACCAGGATAGGTGGGAGGCATCTGAGGAGCTGTGCGATTATAAACACAATGGACGTACAGTTCAGCAAGACGGCATCATACAGATTTGTGCAATGAGAAAAAATAATAGCTATTAATAATTAAATCGGTATTGCACTTACTAGGTCTGGCAGAAAATAACAAACAACAACTGGTTGCCCTTAGGCCTACGGCTGTTAATTTGATAGGACGAATGAGTTCGATTCATAAAGTGAAATTTCTGATAAAAGTATGAAAAAGGAACTTTCCATTCCTGTTTGTTGCGCTAAATCGAAAGACTCAAAAAGACCCGTCGAGTCGTCATTCAAGGGCGCTTTTATTCAGCAGCTATATACAACTAAGTATCCGTAAGCAAGAATGTACTGACCTCTTTAAAGATAATGTGTAAAGGGAACGAACAGCTTTGCAGAACACTGGGAAACCAGAAAGAACCAAACGTAGGTGCTATAAATGATTTGGGACTGGTTAGAAAGAAACTAGTCAGACCTCGCTACAGGCAGTACCCGTATGATAGGGAACTCAGTTACTAGTGCCATCAGACATACCTTTAGTGCATAACACGAAGATTCTAAGCAGAAGGGGGCCCTTACATAATGGCCCGCCGACGAAAAGATCTGTCAGAAATGGGGTAGGTCTTTTCACCCAGTTAATACTGATTAGCTAACTGACAATACTATAACAGCGTGCGAACACTAATGTGTCGAATCATGCATGAACCGAATGGCTACCTATCACTTGAAGCTGTTCGCTAGCACGGATGAGAATCTGAAACCTTAACGTGTCATTAGAATGAGTAATTAACATCCACTCGGTTCACCCACATATTGACGTGTTAGTTGTCACGTGTGTACATTGTAGCACGTGCTATCGGTTAGCCGACAGGTTCATGCCGTTCGTGTAATTGGCTGAACAATAAACAAACAGAACGAAATGGATGACTAGCATTTATTAATGTCGCGTTAATGAATCGTCCAGATGGATCAATTCAACGCAGCGTGCAAAGGAAGCAGACAAGGAATAGTCGGTATATTTAATTCTGCAGGCTTAAATAAGCGCAGCAGAAAACAGAACGTGCTAAGATGTCTGGAATCTGTAGGATACGTATTGATGACATGGAAGACGTACAGCTCAGTGCTTTATCAAAAACTCCTCGTGTCAACGGGTAACGTTAGTTCGCAGTGCGATTCCCACTCCAGCATGACCG
>QNGE01006150.1:0-25330 GCA_008508345.1 Paragonimus westermani | reverse complement strand
CCAACCTGGAGGACCAGGAGACTGTGGTTTGTCAGACCTCTACCTGTTGGCCTGCCTGGTATGAGTAACTCTGTCCAGTTTAGCCCAAAAGGTCATCGAGATGCGCAAGCCGTCACACCACGTCAAGGTCCAGTCTCACCGTGACGGCCATTTCGCTATAACAAGGTATTTGTCCGCCTTGTGACTTACATCATTCGACCGCGGCATCGATAACGTGCTCAGTATGGCAGATTACTAGTTGACATCCTCAGTACCCGTCGTAACCATATACATCAAACGGAAAAATTTGCTTCGTACTGACTACCTAACGACAGCTTCTCGACCAGGTTTCGCAGCCGAAGGATAGCACAGACGGCAAAGCCACTTTGTATACTCTACCTTTAAACTCTACAGAGGTGCCACCCACATCAAGAAAGTCCATCCCGATCTCTGTTCCCCATATCTCCACCGTTGCGGATGAAACCTCGTAAATAAACAAACCAGACAACCTCCTTGACTTTATTAGTCAACAGTTAATCTACGCAATCATAGCAGCCCTGCAGAAGCCGTTTGCGCTTTAAGGGTTCAAAGTACATCTCGAAGTGTTCCACAGAACCCGAAAAGGCGAACAGCATCGTCTTTACTACTTCAGCATTCCCGAACAACGCTAGTCGTCAACATAGAATCAACCAGTCTTCCACTGGATAGTAGGTCCGTGCTGATATTTTGTGGGTGCTGCAGCAAATCCTCTGACATTTCGATAATGACGAAATTTAGCAAATGGCCAAAGTACTGTACGCCACCGTTGATCTGGAGCTATTGGACGGTTCATCATAGAATCTAATCCCGGCTGAATTGCGGTAACAAGTCTTATGGTACGTTCATTTGCATGTTTCGCACAACCCAGCGTTTGAGCTAACCTAAAAGGGCAGATCCATCAACTGCATCGGAGCCAACCTTTGTAGTCGAGAAAAGCGACAATTGTTGGCCTTTGGCACAAATGACGGTGTTCCAGAAGTTGACGGAGAGTGAAAACTTGATTAATATATCCTCGTCCAGGAGGAAGCCCTACATATTCTCCCCAGTGTTTGTCTCCCGAGTTGCAGTGAATCGGTGTCTTATAATGAATGCCAGAACCCAAGTTACGACTGTGAATTTCGCAATAATCGAGTGGCTCGTACATAGGAAAACGTTTCCCATCGCCCACTTAAGTTTAAGGAACTCGGTCAAGGCCCCTACTACTACCTCGTCATCATTTTGGGAGAGTTTCGGCGCGACATCACCTAGGCCGGCAGCCCTATTGAGATTGAGGGCCAAAAAGCACTCTTATATATCGTCCTTGGTAAGTGGTTCTAGATCTGGAACCCAAACATTTTTGTTGCATAAAACCTAAACCAACACGCACTAACCGAGTACGAATGCTAAACGACGAGTTGGCATACGTAAGACCTGTATCGGCCAGCGAATCTTGTGAATCGCGACTGCCACGCTCAGTGGTCAGCTGGGTTCGTATTTCCTGAAAGCACCGTCGAACCACGTCACGGGTATTAGTGTTCTCACCGCCACCACTATTTCAGACTTTTCGCCGTCTGGCGTGTGGTCGACTGGTGGTGGCTTAACTCAAACAACTGAGTCATCTTACGAAAGAACCGGGCGTTATATGCCAGGTTCGTTTCCCGGACTGAGTTCCACGCGGTTCGGGTAGTCGTTGGATCGGTAGGTTGAAGGAAGTGGTGTCTGCCCGTGCCTAGTTGCGTCAAAATAGCCGTTGTCACGCTTAAACATTTGTGAAGTGTGTGTGGTTAGAGGCGCAGGACGGTGAAAGTTGATTAACAGGATCCCTAGAAAGTGTGCAGATTAGAGGAAGCCTAGAAATCGCATAGGTATCCGAGCGTGTTGTGAGTTTATTTTCATTCACAGCCCAGCTGTTTGAATGCAAGGTGTGGTTACTTCAACGTTGATTGAATTCTGACGTAGATATTCTTTAGTTTCACCTCCTGGTTATTCTTTTATCCCACCTGTTACGATATGACAGTTAAGCGTCAGTCTAATCCACTGATGTGTTGTTGATGTTTATGATGACGATGTTATTGACGAACCGATGCGGAAGCACTGTCGGTCAAGTCTTTTGTGGTCAATGTTTTAACCAGATTTTATTGCCATGATTTCGAAATCTATAGCGCTTGAGAGCTGTCTGCTGTTTTTACTCACCTATATTACAAAGAGCAACAAATAAGCCGACGTTTCATTCTTTTTATTATAGCCACTCCTAAATGACAGATCAGCTATTGGCTGATACCGGCGAGGCTTCTGCCTACATTGCTAATCCAGATGGAACGTATTCTGCAGTACCCCTGACCACCACAGAAGATGGACAAGTAGTGCTCGCTCTTAATGAAATGGGTATTGGAGCCGATGGTGAGGACATGGTGGTGATTGCAGCGGATGACAACTTGGATATGGCCACGCTAGAAAATCTTATTGCGTCTGGCGCAGTCACTACTGTCACAGCTGAGAACGGCGTTGAATACTTGCAGGTGAGTTATTTACGCACCAATCTTATTCTTTTCGGCTTTCCAGTTCGCTGATCCTGCTGGCCTAGGAGGAGCACAGATCGTTGAGTTGTCCGCCGACCAAATGCAACTGCTCGATCCCGCCTCTAAGGCCTACTTCACCGCTGCCGGTATCGGTCCTGGTGGTGGCTTTGTAACTCTAGCTGGTCAACCGAGTGGTGTGACATATCGCTGTCCTTCTTGTCCAGCCATGTACGCGAATGCGAACGCGTTCACAAAGCATATGCGTGAGAAACACTTTGTCAAGGTTTACACATGTCGTCAGTGTGAGGAGTTTTTTGAAACTCTGAGCCAGTTATTCCTGCATGCTAGGCGAAGTCACGTGGACCCGAAAAAGCCGAAGCGGAACCCGGCCAATTTCAAGTTTCATTGTGACCAGTGTAACTATATGACGAACAACGGAGGAACAATGGAGCATCATAAACGTGCGCACACCGGTGAAAAGCCATACGTTTGTGATGTGTGCAACAAACGCTTTGCTCAGAAGGCGAACATGAAGACACATCGAAACCGCCACATACATCGCGACAAAATATTCCGTTGCGACACTTGTAATAAGGCGTTCTCTTCGTATGACATTTATCTGGCACATTTAAGGACTCGAGAACATGAACTTCGGGAACATTTTGCTATGATGGCATCATCTCAGGTTTGTCCATCCATTCCATATCTTTGTACTAATAATTACTTTTTCTAGTTGGCTCTAGAATGTCTGGGCTGCGCAGTCACCTTTGACAGCATTTACAACTTAAACAAACATACCCGCAGCTGCCGCATCGTTCGCACGCTACAAACCAAATTTCGTTGCCTTCCTTGCAACGCTTACGTGAGCGATGTGGCTTCCCTGAAAGCTCACGTAAAGGCACACGAGGGCAGTCAGATAATCTCCTGCCCAGTTTGTGGGGAACGCGGCTTTCCTGGCTTCAATCAGCTGAATCATCACATCACACGTGCTCATGCACTCAAGGTCAATCGTCGTCACGTTTGTCGTTATTGCGAGTCCACGTTCGAGATCAAAAAGGATTTGGACATGCACATTCGTAGTATGCATGCAGAAGAACGCAACGCACGGCAGTCGCGTGGCGCGGTTGGTCGTTTGAAATGCCGTTACAATCAGTGTGAATTCACCACGAACTCCATCATGTTGCTCGATCGACATCATGACCAACATCGGCGACAGCAAGAGGATGGTGATGAACCTGGCTCTGCGTTGCCCCCCGCTCGATATTCCTACCCACGTCGTCGACGTCAGAAGCATGCGAAGCGCCTACGCGACTCAGATACACTCAATGATGATGACGATGAGGATGCTGGGCTGGACGAAGATGAAATTGGGGATGATGACGGCTATGGAAATACTCTAGAAGATGGAAGTAAGTGTCATCCGTTTTTAATGATTCTCACGTTGATTACGATCGTACTCCTTTTTTCGTAGATACTGTACGGAAATGGGATGTAGACTGCCGGGAGTCAAACTTAGTTGCTTTCACGTATTGCACGTTTGCGGTCATTCCGATAACTCTCGGTTTCGCTGCTTTACTAGTTTGCAATTGACCGTCGCTATTTTGAGTTTGTTTGCTAATCGGGATGGCTTCAATGTATAACCACCGTTGTTCGCCTGAGCTGTCACTACTCAAACTCATATTGATTAATACCGAATAATTCCCAACCAAGACTGTTAGATTAGATGTCTTCAGAAGTCGAACATGTAGGGCACGTGTTCCGCTGATTACGACTGACCTAAGGTAAGTGCATGAGCGAATTATGATGTCGATCCTCAACTACTGACCGCTTGTCACATGGGCAAAATACAGTTTGACCGTGCACTCATTGTTGTCGATAGTTCAAGAGCAGTTCTTTTCATCTCTGATCTGAGCTTCGTGGTTGGTATTTGTCTGATACTGATTTATCTGTCTTGTACATGCAGACATTAGAAGTTAGCAAGATTTTTAATGTAGTAATAATTTACGTATTCATATGGGCCTGTTGTGTTCATTGCTCCTACACCCGGAGCTTCTCAGTGATTGTTTTCAAAGTCGCTGGCTTGTTTTTCTCCTGCTACGTTATACATGTTTCTCAAAGCGCTGCATCTTTAATACCGAGCTATCCTCACACCTATGCAGCAGTTAATGTGGCCCTGTATGAACGAGCTAATCGTCAACTCGGTTTTCCTAGAATAACCTTACGTCGCGTCGACATCACTAATAGAAGACTAACTATTACAGTTCGTTTGTCTTGTTGTGCTATCGTATACTTCACGATACCACTGTTTCACGTTGGTTTCGGCTTTTTCAAGCCTATTAAGCTTAGACATGCGGTCGAAGACAGCCAGGGCCGGATTTCACGTTCGTAGCCTTCCTTAAAAGTCAATGTTATCACTGCTGGTGATTGTACTTTCGAGTTCCCTTCGACTAGGTCTCAGAATGAAGACGCATTCAGTTACGTAGCATCGCTCCCCGTAATCTGCGCGTGCAACTTGAACAGTGGAAAACCAAGCTGACACGAACTAAATGCGGTACAGCATCGTTCGTATTTTTTGGTGTGAAAATACCCTGTAGGTAATCACCTTTTGTACATTAGGAAGGTTTACTTTTGTCTTAACTGTGCAACCAAATTACAGTTCTTATATAGTGCAGGTATACTAATGTGAGCCTCATATGGCATCCGGTTTCAGTGACACAGTGGTCCAACTGCGATCCCATTCTCGTACTCATCATTTTCCCGGCTGTACTTGTGTGTAGTACGGGTTAGACTGTCCGTGGTTCTTACAGTTGTCTACGACGCAGACGATTAATAAATTAGTTCTAATTCATGAGGAGGAAAAGAAAGTTGGCCAGATGTTCACATTTATTTCTCCGACATAACCTCGAGTAAGGTGTGTGCCGCACTATTGCGGCCTTGACGTTTATTGCTTGTCAAGAGTAGTGCTTAGTGAGGACAATAGTGACCTAATCACTACCTTCAATCCAGAAATCGTTATTGGCCTCTGAGAGTCTGTTTCTGCCTCAAAATGTGCCCTCTCGGTTAGGCCAACTCCCGACTGCCTTTTGAGCTCGACCTTAGTCAGCCGATACTCATTTAAGACCCCGATCGTTAATATTTATCACGGTTACGGGGCTACGATCTGTTTGATCATTTCTGCCAATGGTGAGTTGATGCTTTACTCTAATTCGTTTCAAAATGATACCTTATAACACACTTCTACAATTTTCCGATTTCTTGTTCTTGCATTCTTTGGTTAGTCTAGTTGACGGGCAAGCTATCTTTAGTTCTTAATCTGTCTTGCGTGTTTCACCTTACTTTGTTTTCAACCAGACTGTTTATTCGGATGGCCTTGAACATTTTGATGCCGAATGCTGAGGGTTAGCTGTCAATTTTTTATTAGATGGCTTTCATCTCTCTTTCACAATTATATAGCAGCTGTGTTTTATACCAGCTGAATTTTTGTTGTCAGTAATGGCGTTTTTTTAGAATTAAAGTAAATGAGACTAACGGCAGTGATTACATTTCACACATTCACTCGTTTTCGTGACATGTTTGGCCGAGTTGTTTGTTGCTTGTGCTTTAGTAAGTCAGAATCCCCGATATCGCCCGAATCAGTTTTGTTCTTTTCGTACTCCGCACAGTGCTGACTGCTGTGTGACATGTTAGTGAAGGTTAACTCGGGTTGGATATTTTATGGTCGTACGTATCCAGGAGACAGTGACATTTCTGCTTGCCTCCCGATTACCTTAAACTTTGTCGGTGCAAATATTTGATTCTGACTTCAGCTGCCCCAAATGCTTGTGTGACAGTGAACCCCAAGCACTCTGCAGGGATGATGTTGGTGTTCTCAATCTCCAGTGTTTTCTATGCTTCGAGCTCACGGTAGCCTTATTGTAACAAAGCACGGGCGCGACTGCTTTTGCTCTGGCTTGCACAGTCTGATGACGTCTAGTTCACATGCACCCTTATGTGTCACACTGTAACCAACACCTTATGATGTTAAGGTTAGAAATCTAATTTAGCTTGAGTCCCACTTAAACGACGAGATGCGATGGGAACTCTGCAATAACAATGACAAAGTCCGCCAGATTATCTTTGATATGTGCATACTTCACCCATCACTCGAACTTCGATTGCTTGTCGACGCGTGTTTTGTTTGTACGCTATTGGTCACTCGAACACTCATTATTAACGTCCATGAGCCTGACCGAATGAGTACTTGGCCCAAGTGTCTGTTCGTCGCAACAGCGGTACAGAATGTTCTCGATAAAGTGTCAAAACACAAGAAGGTAAAAATCCGGATAAAGTAACAGTCAGAGCTAGACTTGTCGAGAACGCAGTCATGCCATTTTCTCGGATAACGTTTCCAACCAGCGACAAGTGAAACTTACTTGATTCACTCGATAATACAACCACTGTCCTCATATTCTGTGATTACATCGCTGCTCGACCACCCTTCGATTTTACTCAACAGTTGGTCTTCTCAGTGACCAGTAGCCGACGAGGTTAACACCCAGTTGGCATGCGGGTTACATGCCCAAGGCATTGCTGATCTAACTGATTAGTTGACCACTTGATTACAAATCCCGAGTGTTCTACAATACGTGCTAACGGGTGATGGCGTTGCTCACGCGGTCCTCCTTCCTTAGATATAAACTAGTCGGAGGAGACGGCGATAGTCTAACAGTTTTTCGGTACTTAGGGAATGAAATAGAAGTGCGCATCTCTGGCAACAGAGAGGTATTTCTCTGAAGCTTAAAGGTCGCGTGTATAAGACAACGGTATTGCTTTACGGCAGCGAAACCTGGCCGTTCAGGGTAGGTGACGTGAACCGTCTTCAAGTATTTGACCACCGATGTCTGCGTTCAGTCGCTCGCTCGTATCGGGTGGCACCAGCGTGTAAGTAACGAAGAGGTCAGGAAGCAGGTGTTTGGTAGTGATTGCCAAGCGAGTTCTTTTATCCCCACGTTTGGACAGGCTTAGATGGTTAGGTCATGTATTAAGAATGCCAGTTAGTCGTCTTCCACACCGAGCACTATTCGCTGACACTGCGACCGACTGGTGTAAGGTGCGAGGTGGACAGACAATGACCTGGCGTAGGGAAATGAAGTCGTTCACGAAGGGGTTGGCCACCGTGGGTCGTGTTCGTCTCCCGGGCTGGGGTCCTCGCGACTCACAGAGTCGGTGGTTGGAGACACTAGGTGAGATGGCGGCTAATCGAGCTCAGTGGCGTGAATGTTGTCGTTGTTTGTCCGAGCTGTCTGTGAAGTGAGTGCATTTAATGACGCGGGGCAGTGAAAGCCGTAAGGAAGCTGTCTCGCTGATGACGCCTTACTCTCACTTGCAGCTCGGTTGTGTTGTTTGCAAGGTGTAGGCACCTTGATGTTGGATGTTTGATTATAGACGTAATTGTCTTCAGTAGTTAGGTCCCTTCCCGTCTCATTTTTTCCTTCTCTCTTCTGTAGGGTTTGATTTTTCTTCATGGTTGTGTGGCAGTTAAGCATTAGTCTGGACCACTTATGTATTGTAGTCTATGATGATAATTTGGATAGCACCATATACTCAGCTTGTGATATTGAATACCTTTGCTCGATGATACTACTAGACCTGGCGAAAAATTATACCCGGTGACGATCGTTTTGGGAGTTTCTGTGTTCTTCAGATTGGTTTTTCTACATTCACTGATTGCTTCACTCTCTGCATTTTCCCCAACATCCGTTCTTTTGGGTGTTTTTTATGCAGTCATGGATAGTTAACCCGTTAAATATGCGCAATGGCTGACCATATATGTGTATCTATATTTAATTGTTGGAGATATCTGCAGCTCGGATAATATTATATATATATATATATGTATGTATATATATATATAAGATCTGCATATATTATGTACATGTCTAAATGTGTGTAAATATGTACATACTTATGCATCGCTTTTTCAGTGTACACATCCTTTACAAAAACATCGCGCATTACTCTCCTTCAGACTAACTACGGTGTTTAAAGTTCACTCACGCTGTTTTCAATTTCATGATGGTTACCGTCGCAAGTTGAGTCAGCTAGAATCAGGTTTGAGGGATCCACATGTATCGGGCATTTCAACAGACCCTTTGTGAATTCTTGTTTAAACAATCCAGTTAGAACGCGGAAAATGGTAGATGCATGCATTTCGTATTAACTCATCAGTACGGAATTTACAATAACGTGGAATCTGTTTGCAGGTCAAATAATTTGGGTTGGTGGACTGTTGGCATTGAAAAGTTAACTCTCTCATTCTCCAACTATTGAATAAGGATACTTCTAACGTACACTTGGGCAATCCATGAGAGCATAAGACATCGCACAGTTTGGTCCGCTGTGGAAGCTCGGCCCCGAGATTTGCTGTCATTTGCCCGATTATAGCCCCTCGATGTGTATTTTAGGCAGTGCCAAAGGCACTACAATCCTGGTCGCAGACACTGGGTTCTTTTGGTTTTTTTTAAATTTTCTCACTGTGTTGACCTTCGTACACGAATGCGACGGACCCTGATTAGTAAAACGAATAATAAAACGAGTCTGACAGAAAACAGAGTTGCTTGTGCATCGTTTCTGCAGCTGCGTACTCCCCTTTTCCCATCACTAAATGTACGTCGCCTGAGGAGGCGTTCTGATGAAGACGGCTACAAGCCTTTTGTTTCAGATAACTGTAGCTGAACATCGCGGCAGCCAACCGAGGTAAGTTTGCGAAATCATCACGTACACGATCCACAGGCGACCTAACAGAACCGCCTCGATCACGTACTGCATTTGTGGAGCGTCTCATTTTTAGCCTTGAATCGCATTTGTGGTTCTGGCTGTCCCGGAAGCAGAGTACGATAGCGTGACGAAAAAGGAAGCAAAGAGCTGCGATTTATAAAGATGAGCCAACCAAATTGTGGGTACGAGCTCGCCAGTGATCGCGGTACACCTCCATGTCACCGACTGTTTCCAACCACCGATGTGGATGGTCGCGAACTCCCCATCAACCTTGTTCAAAGGAATCATCAAGGTTTTCATACTCGTTGGCCACGCCATCACCTGGTTGCCTTACGGTTTCTTCCAACCATTAAAAGACACACTGAATAATGAACGGTGTGGCAGATGCTCCGTTGGCATACTGAGTACGTGTCCGAACTATCGAGGCTCACGCATTTTCACTTTCTGAGTTATCGGTCGTAAACGGACATATTTCCTGAATACGCGCCGACGGACTGTCGCATTGCTCACACCCCCAGCTCCTTCGGGTCTGTGTGAATGAGCCAGATCACTGAACCATAGAGCAGATCTGGGTGTGCCGACGTGTAAACTCTGCCGTTAGTCGATAAGTGGGCGTCTGTGCGGCGTCACGAGAAACGTTGGCGAATGCGCTACGTAATTTCCCTATCCTCATGGAAACTTCAGTCAGCAATACTGTAATCTGATTAGATGATACCATTCAGGTAGGTGGAGCGATCGACGGTCCTGAGCAGCCTTCTTGCAGTAATGAAGACAGTCAGTGTCAGCGCAATGTTGTAACATTCCGAAGGTGCACAGCGCATACCGCACAGACTAGCCGCATCATTTTACTGGTTCACTATGGTCTTCCTGTTCTCTGCAGAAGATCGAAGTAAATCAGTGTTGTGTACATGTCGGGCAGCTTACTACCTGACAGGAACCTTTCCAGAGCCGATGCATTGTTTGGTAAGAGAAGACTTCCCTAGCCCAAGGGTGCAGTGAAGAAGAAGTCGATGCTTGATTCTGGTCACTGTTACCGCAGTGAATTTGTTCACGGCAAAATCAAGTTTTTGAACGATACCGAAAGCTTATCGTCCGTATTGGGTAATACACCGGCGGTCACGTTCAACCGTTGGGCAATCGGTTTAAGGGTGCCTTCCGTAACCCCTACTTGCTTAATCGGATGACAGCAGTGCGACAACCGTAAGAAATAGTTCCGCTATAGGATCGTGCCGTACTACTCAAGAGTGCTCCTACGTGGTCGGTGGTGCGACACGCAATCAATTGTGTTTCGTTCGACTGCTCCGCTTTGGCCCGTCTGATGTGGTTCTACCTGGAAGGACTGAAGCCCCATTACAGCCCTCCGGGTGGTTGAAGTGCACTAGCCTGACCACCACGTCAGGGTAGCACTATAGGTTTGTTAATTTTGAAACACTGAGTTCCCTTGATCCAATTAACCAATAGCGATAGAAGACATACATCGCGAGATGCTAACCGCATGTTCTATATATTCTTATGTTTTACGTTCGTGACTGAAGAGAGTAAACGATGTATGTCTTCTATTGCTAATTTTAGTCAGAGTTTGAATGACGACTAACCAGCGTGTCAGTTTGTTATATAGATAATTTGTCCTCGTCAACACATGCTTAAGCCATATTCCAGCTTTGTCCTCAGTAACTTACAGTAAACTCGTGTGTTGCGATTACTCACATAGAAAACGCACAGTTGTTCGTCCATTTGGTCTAGAGACCCTTTTGCCAGACAGTTTTAGTCCAACCGTTGCTAAAAAGGACGAATTCGCGAAACATCCCACTCTGAAGTGTTTCCCGCTATTGATAAACAGATTGGGAATAAAACAACGTTACGAGCAAGTTGTAATACTCTACGTTTCAACCACCTCGGGTGGCCTTCCTCAGGAGTGTTGTAATCGTAGAGTATTACAACTTGCTCGTAACTTTGTGTTATTCCCAATCTGTTTATCAATAAAATGTTAAACACGACGCCCAAACTATTCAACTTCATTCGTACTACATTTGGTGCGGATATTTTGCAACTGTTTCCCGCTATATTCGCCTCCATAGTCCGCTCAAATCTGGAAACGAACATATAGGCTTATGTTCTTTATCTTAAGAACGATTTGGCACTTGGAAGTGTTCAGAGACGAACCACCAAAAGAATTATAGGGCTCAAGAAAATTTCCTACCCAGAGAGACTAGGAGAATTAGGTCAATCTTCAGTTAATTACAGATATCTCAAGGAAGCCTAATCCTTACCTGCAAAATACTCCACACCCCGGGTCATCCACTGGCGTATCTCCCACCAAACGAATGAAAGTCTAATGGGTTATGGAATAGACAGATGACTGCAGACAGATCGGCTTCACAGTTAGAGTATGTTCTCACTGGAACGCGCCGCCCAACTTTGTGGTTATGGTTGGATCAGTTAATGTTTTCAAACCTACAGTCGATTGAGACATATGTGAGAGACAATCTGCAATAACAGTTTTTCAATCCCGTTCTACCTCTGTCCAACAGATCATTGAATAAACAGTCTGACGGAATATTGCCTCATTGATTGACGCTGGCAGCTCCATCAAAGTTATCTTTTATTTGCATCTGTTCACTTTTCCTCTACATTTATAAACCGTCCAACACAACTTTTCCCCGACCACTGAGGAGATAGAAGCGCATAAGCAAAGATCTTTCTCCTTCTCGTAACAACCTATGAACCACGCTTCATGTTCCAACTTTTTTTCGTCAAACTTCTGAACGGAACCTACTATTTCAAATCTTCGTTTGATGCGATCGAAGCCTGTCATTTCGCATTGTTTGCTGTTATACCGTGCTTTGCAGTATCAGCCAGCTGTCCTCGCCTCGTCCCTCTTCTACTGAACAACAAGATGGACCCAACAGAACTGTTGCCGGTTTTTTTAATAGTCAAACGTTCAATCGGTAATGCGGTTTCAAGTGTGCCCCATAGATTTCACGACTGCGGTCTGTTCCGATTGAATCACAACACTCCAGCATTGCTTATGATAAAGTATGACTGTAATCAATTTCTTTGCGACCGGTTAGTCGCAAGCATAAAGTGCCGTGAATCGAGTTTCAGGTGTTTGGAGTGAGTAGAGCACAGTGTGCTTCTGGGAATCGAATGCATCAGTGGTTTTTCAAAGCACACCGAAAAAATCCTCGTATCCGGTGTCAGCAGCGGACAAACTAAAATTGCTTGTAGTACATTAACCTGCTACTGAGGACTATCGTTGACTCGTGTGTTCAAGAAGAACGACACCTCGGCAACAAACGTACTATCATTGCTTGACGAAAACAAAGGGAATCGGTAGTAAACTATTTAACGGCACATCAGCTGTTCTTCTTCTAATGAAGCACGTTAAATTTTAATCACCGATAGCATGACTTAAAAAATGTTAGAGGTTCGTCCTCAGAACATTCGCTTTTCTTGTTTCCTAAGGGTAGTCGCTTCAGGACAGACGCTGCACATGTTAATCCTTTTCGTCAGACTTCTGATCCGATCAATAGGACCCATGGATCTGTGTGATTTCGGTGTAGGGATGCAAAATCTCTTGTGCTGATTTTCTTTCTATCAACTTTCCCTAGTGAATCACTGACATTTCCCATTCTCGTTATGCGATCATCAGTATATGCTACAAGCGCTATTCAAGGTTTTCTCGGTGATAGCGAGATTCATTGTTAACAAGTGCGTTGTTGAGATCCAGATGTTTTGAGCCTTTTCATCTGACTAACATCAAACGTGATTTCAGGATTTGCATGTGGGTAATGTGGCCCTGATCCAATACGTTTGTTGGCCGTTCTACCATTCTTCCATATCCAGTTTGATATTTCTACACTTTTCCCTTCATTCCAGATGTGACTCGGCGTACCATTACTTTGATCAAATCACGAAAGGGGGCTTTGAACCCGGGTCCGTTCTCTCTGGGTGCAAAACGTGCAAAGACGGAACAGAACTCCGCCGAGGTCAAGACAGACGAATCGATAGACAGTGCAACCAGTCGTCGTATGTCCCGTGCACGTCGACTGCCTGCCTGGTACAAGGACTACGATACTGATTTCGTCGCACAGGAAGAACCGTTATTGGATAGGGCTCAAGTCCAAGCCCAGTTACCACCTGGGATCGAGCTTGAAGATCCGTCGGCAATCGAAAAACAGGATGTGCCCACAGAAGAATGGAATATAGTCGTGTATGATGACGAAGAGGAAGAAGAGGATGAGGAAGAAGAGGACTTGGGAACCAGTAAATCGCCAAACGATCAGGCAGATTTAGATAGTGGTTTGGAATATGTTCCAGTGGATGACGGTGAAAACTGTGATCCTGATTTGGTGGCCACGGCTGTGAATTTGTTAGCAGCTTGAGAGAGAAAGGTTGGCTAACAAGTTCACTTACTGCACCCACTCTTTTCCGGGCTAGCCTGTTTAATCAGTCCACCTTGTGTCACCGGTCTCATCAGACAAACATGTACAGTTCGTACTCTGATCTGTTTTGATGTACGTTCCACATGTAATAATTGTCCATTTATAACAAACTGCCAGGACTATTTTTGGTTCCAGATGCATACATGTGTGTACAAATTTTCAGAGATGTTAAAAAGGAGACGGATGCATCCTTAAAACTGGTAGATCACTTTTATTTTTCACGTAAATGCATCGTTCTCAATTGTGTATATTAACTTACCGTCTTCATACATTTTGTCTATTCGTCCATTTTGCATAGATAGAAGTCGAACTAATTCATCCGCCAAATTAAACCTTCCAGTTCCGTTCCGATCTCCTATTATTTTCGTTCTGTCCTCTTAGCCTTCACACAGTATACCTGTGCATCTCATAATGCACAGTCTGTACAAACGTATGTGCTAGTTTGAATAGGGTGTTCAGATGGTTAGCGTGTTACATGCTCCGGAGGTAAAGATTTTGATGCCGATACTGGGTTTCGTAAAACTAGCTAACAGCTTATGTTCAAGTTGAACAACATTCGCATTTGATCGCAGCGTTCGAATTCAGATAGACTTTCCAGTCAGCCTCTTTCGAAAAGAAGCACTAGACTACTGCATACCCTTGCCACGGCCAGGATTTGAACTCCGGCCACGCTTTTCTTGAGGCAACTGTGTTGACCACTGCGCCATTGACCTCACATTAGGCACGATCGAGTTATCAAGTCTGAACGCTTAACCACTCACGCTTGTGAGCAATGATCAGATTGCCCGATCGTCTTTTCGAAAGAGGCTGGCCGGAAAGTCTCTGAATGCGAACGCTACGATCAAATGCAAGTGACGTTTGTTGTGTTTACTGGTGCGGTAAAACGACGCTGGGGAAACACGTACTGTATTGACAGTCGCAAGCGCGAAAGTGAACAAGCATGTCAAAGAACCACGCACAAGCAGTGGCTCTCCGGCCGCGATAAACGATTGTTAGTTGCACAACAGCGTATGACAAAGCAATCAACCATATGCATGATTCAGCAGGTGTTAACACATGTCAGTCGGTCGGTTTGGTCGGGCGGAACTAAGCCGGTGGTAATGAATGTGAAACGGTTCGCCCGCCATATTGCTTCCCTCCGTTAGAAAAGGGTTATTACACAAGACTTTTGACTGGGTCTAATGGACAATCGTTGGACTGGTGGCTGTATGCGCTTCGAGTGTCTACCCTCAAAATGATCTGTGGTCTCCTGGGCAACATCGTTTACCAGGGTTTCCAGCTCTGGTGTCGGCAATTCAAATGTGTCTAGCAGTATATCCAGCGGTAGTTGGTTCGTTTTTCCCGTATTCCGGTGCTGGATATGGTTCACGTGGCGAACGTTCATTCCATATTGAGTTTGAACTTGATACCTGACAGAACCGATGAGTTCCATAACTACCCGGAATCCAGGATCTCTGGTGGAGGCTTGCGTTCATAACGTATATTAAGTCCCCTGGTCTGAACGGTGGCTGTTTTTTTTACCACCTTCCCGACTACACATGTTAGCGGTTGGTTTTGTTGGCAACATCAAATCTAGGGGTGTTCTAATTCGTCTACCTAAGAAGGCTTCTGCTGGTGATTTCCCTTCCGGACCGGAGGCGCTAGGACTTGATCTATAAGTGCACAGGAAATTATTTACCATGTTCGGGACATTTCCTTCCCCTTGCAGTTTCTGAAGAATTCTTTTGAACGTGTCCACGAACCGCTCCACCTGTCCATTGGATTGCGTATGGTACCCAGGTGTGCGTACCACTTGTGTTCCCATTGCTTTGCAAAAGTTGACAAATGTCATGGAGGTGATTTGCGGTCCGTTATCGGATACAATACATTCTGGAACCCCAAACTGAGAAAACAGGTGGCCTAGCGCCGTGACCGTAATATAGGTAGAAGCAAGCGACATAGGGATAACTTCGGGCCATTTGGAATACGCGTCGACAACAAACTAGTATTTACCATTAAGAGGCCCAGCAACATCAATGTGAATATGTGGCCAGGGACCTTTTGGTTCCGGCCAGGGAATCACGTTCACTCTAGGGGTGCTTTTGCTGCCAATGCGCAGCTTTCACAACTCCGTACCGTAGATTCTGTCCTGGTCAATCGCGGGCCAGAACATGTAGCTACGTCAGATCGCATTCATGCGTGTCATGCCTGAATGTCCAACGTGTAACTGACGTAGTACCGCCGATCGCAGGGATGTCGGTATCACCACACGATCTCTGAGCATGACACAACCATCCAAAATTCTCAGTGTGTCCCGTCTGCGGTAGAAAGGCATAATATCTGCTCCCACTGAATTATTGGGCCAACCGACTCGCAGATATGTCAAGACACGCTGCAAAGCACGATCGAATTTCATTGCTTCTTTTATTTGCAAGAACGTAACCGGCGAATGGCGAGTGGAGTCTGATAATACATATCGGGCGTCGGCATCCACATTAATTGATGCAATGACAGTATCTTCTGGTATTCTAGTGCTCATCTTCTGATAGATCAACCGAGATAATGCATCTGCATACCCAAAGTCGCTAGTTCTCACATATTTGATAGTAAAATCGTAACTCAAGCGTGAGAGCCCATCGCTGAAGTCGATTTAAAGTATGCACGGGAATACCTTTGGCAGTAACAACTATAGATAATAGTGGCTTATGATCAGTGCACAATGAGAACCTGCGATCAAGAAGCATTTTGTGAAACCCTTTTGATCGCGTAAACTAAAGCGAGACCCTCCTCACTTTGACTGTAGTTTCTCTCTGCCGATGTAAGGGTGCGTGAGACATGAGAAACTGCCTTATGACGGCCATCTGGGAAGTAATGAAGTATGACGACGCCAATGCCATATTCTGAAGTGTCTGCTGCAACAATTATGGAAAGATTTGGATTGTAATGTGTCAACAGAAGGTCAGATAGCAGCACTTGTTTAATGCGTTCAAATGAGCTCTGACATGCACTGGACCATACCCACTCCGAACTAATCTATAGGAGTTTGCTTAACGGAGCACGTAAATCGTGCATGTTCGGCTCAAAATTGTAATAGTTGACTAACCCCAAGAAGGATTGTAGAGAAGTCTTGTCCTTTGGGACTGGGAGCGTAGCGATAACAGCAGTTTTGTCTGGATCCGGTCGACGACCTGTTTCATCAATGATTGAACGAAGGTACCTTATATTGGAGAACATGATTTCACATTTTTTCTATTCGTAGCGTAAAGCCATAGTCTCGGATACGCTGGAAAACAGTACGTAAATGCTGGATATGATCAACAGATGAACTGACTATGATAATGTCGTCCATGTAAGTCATGGCATATGGTATATCAGGCAACATAACGTCCATTATCTGCTGAAAAATCGCCGGGGCGCACTTTACTCCGAAAGGCAACCTGTTACACTGGTATTAATCGTCGATAGCTCCTTACATTTATCCTCAATTTCAACTTGGAGATAGACGTCGGATAAGTCAATCTGAAAATACTGTACCACCATTAAGCCGAGCAAACAAGTCTTCCGGAATCGGAAGTGGGTACTGATGCGTTTCCGGTACGTTATTCAGCCCTAGGGAAAAATCGCCACACAAGTGCACACCTCCGTTCGTCTTCCTGACCACTACAACGGAGGCTGTTCAAGTGAAATAACTAACTTGTTGAAGTACCCGTGTTTGCTCCAATCTGTCAAGCTCTGCATTTATTGTTGTCGTTGCTGGAAAGGTCACTGGTCGTTTGGGACGAAACACAGGTGTGCTTCCGGGTTCCAAATGTAAAACCCCTTTTGCTTTGGTGCATAAACCAACGTTTCCTGTGAAAAGATCGGAGTATGTATTTTGCAAAAGGTGGACACTTTCTGAGCGCTTATGGGAGACGATAAATGCAACGTCACGGTAGTGTGTCAGAGGTTTGATTGGGAGGGTCACTAATAGAGTTGAACGGTACATTTCACAGATTTAATTTCTTAATCCAATCAATACCCAATAAATTAAGGCTGTCAGGCAGTGAAGCACCCGAACAACGGGAGTCACGAAATGAAAGTTCGCAGCGGAACTCAGGAACTCTATATGATCGCCATTAGCGTTTCGTGCCACACGCTTCGTGTGAGAGTATGTTCGTTTCCCAATGGCTTCCCAATATTTCCTCGAAACGATCGTGATATCTGAGGTGGTGTCGATCTGTATAGTCACGGGAAACCCGTTAATAAAAAACAGTCACGTTTTCGCATTTGTGAAAAATAAGGTTCTGTCATCACGAACACAACGTTAGACTGTCTTCTCTCGCAATCACCTGCTGGCCTGAGTATGGAATTCCGATTATGAAAACAATGGCTTTTTGTGATCATAGTGACTGCACAGTTGACACTGATGAGAACGAAATGGACAAAATCGAACATAGTGCCATTGTCCGCAATTCCAGCAGGTCGTCTGGTGTGTTGTGTGCTGTTTCTGGTAACTTTATCGACAAACAGATCGTCTTGATGCTCTTGTCTACCCTGAACCATCTGCGAGTCCTTCTTGAGATTGACAAGGCGTAAGTACTCAGCCGTTAGCTCCTACACCGAAGGTTCTATCAGAGTGTCAGTTTTTGTCAGTCTGGTGAGAATATCTGCATCAGCTTGTGACGTAAGTCCCGCAACAAAGACAAGACTTTTGAACTGATCTGAAGTAAGTTTCTGGGTCTGGAGGCGTTCGCATTTGTTGTTAACTCTTCCGGCATACGTGACTATGTCTTCCTCGGGTAGTCTGTTCAGTTTAAGACAGTTATATCGAATGTTGAAAAAAGATGTGCGCTCACCGAAAATGATACTGAGATTTGCGACTATCTTTAAGTTTGAAATCCCGAGGATGTTTAGATAGCACATAGTTGCAGTATTGCATGTGCTCTGCTGTGCATAGTTCTTGCAATTATAAACGCACCTGAGCCGCGTCACTCAACTGCGATCCATCCAGAAAAATATCCTCGTAGCGATTGTACCACATCAGAAATGTGATTCCATTATCCGGGTCACATCGGAACTCCTGAATGGATGCACTCACGGTTTCTTTCAACTCTGATTCGCTCCTGGCTCCTTTCTTGGCTGGTCCGAACGATTCCAACTTGGCCAGCATCGACTCTATCAGTTTTGCTCGTCGTAATTCTTGCTCTTGTAGAGTCTTCTAATCATGTAGGAGCTCGAGTGATTCCTTGTCCATCTCCGTCGCCAAATGTGTTTACCGGTACGGTAAAACGACGCTGGGGAAACACGTACTGTATTGACAGTCGCAAGCGCGAAAGTGAACAAGCATGCCAAAGAACCACGCACAAGCAGTGGCCCTCCGACCGCGATAAACGATTGTTAGTTGCACAACAGCACATGACAAAGCAATCAATCATGCATGATTCAGTCGATCGGTTTAGTCGGGCGGAACTAAGCCGTTGGTAATGAATGTGAAACGGTTCCCCGCCATGTTAGTTTTCAACTTGAAAATAAACCAAATCCCCAACTACTCATCAGTAACAGCTTATAGGTGACTGTGCTGTGGCTACAGACCTAGACAGCGACATTTTTCTTACCCTAATAAACGAAGTCCAAAACAGTGTGTAGGCTTTCTTCTATAGGGGTCATACACTACTCAGTTAACGAAATTTCACGAGGTTTCATCCACCCCCCATTGCACAGTATAAGTTGAGTGTGGTAATCACAATACTCTCGCCATACGGTCTGGTTTGTAATAGGTTTTCCTTCGAAGTTGTGAAAGGAGCAAGTCTGGGACTGGTGAATAAATTTGGCGGTGATCACCGGTTTACATGTTTGCTCGTGTCCCGGTTTCTTTGGGCGTTGTTTGTGCCTTTTCGCTTTCTCTGATGGCGACTTCGAATTAGTACAACTTACTGATCAGTTCAACAAGAACCAAGTCTCTAGACGTATCTTGCTCTGCGGTAAGTGTACAGCGGTTTATTATTCTCAATCAAAACATCGACGTGCTTTTGGGAGCAAACGCCGACAATTTTGGGCGGCAACAGTCGCTGGACGTTGATCTTTTGGGCGTATAAATCCTGGTTGGGTTTTCTTTTTTTGCCCCAGAAATTTGACGATCATATCACAGGTGTTATTCTTTACACGATTTATTTGCATATTCCACTCATCAACACAGGGGTTGGTTACAGCACCTAACTACAGATCCCACATTCTGAGACCCGATATAACGACTGTTTTCTCCTCTGTACACAAGTGACTTACTCCCACACTGTAAACCTTGATTTACGCTACATATAACTTCCGTAAGCACCTGTTACTTCTCACTCCTCTTCCAGAAAATATTTGGCACGACCAATTTGCTGGGGCTTGGCAACAACTTATATGGAGACAGAACATTTTCGGTAGCTGCTATCACCCACATCCAACATGATGACCTTGTGTTTATTTTGGGGAGTACGGCATGATGATCGCTTGGGTCTTCAAAATCCATGCAAGTGATAGGCTCTCGGCCAGGTTTTAGAGACCGTAATAAGCATTGCATTTAGTGACTGTCTTGAATTGACTCAATAACTGATATTCTGAGGTTATTGACTAACACAATCCTAGGACGGTAAGTAACGGATGGAAAATCTGGAGTCCGAACCAAAGAGCAGACTTCCCAACCGAGTTGGGTGAGGGAACGGGCACAACACACTGATGTAACCATGGCCAAACTAGCTGCCACATGGTTGTATGCGGATTTCTAGTCAAGTTGTTCGACCCCATCGGTGGTTGCTCACACATCTATGTAACCTCTTCAGCGTTCGAAAGACAACGCTGGCTGAGAATCAGCATGCGCCGGCGAGTGTTAATAAGCGAAATAAAAATGCTATATTTCTCCAGGCGGATTGTGCTATCTTTTTTTCCACTAAACTCCGAGATCTAAGAGATTGCATTCAGAAACGAAACATATTTACACACCACTAATTGATTGACCGATAACCGACGGTACGTGTAAATGACTGATGATGGTTTGGAATCGACATTTTCGTTTCATCGAGGGCACGTCGAACTTTTGAGCCATGCGATAACAGGTTCGCTCCGTGTATTTCATCTGATTCCTCTTATATTACATTGAGAATAACAACATTACGAGCAAGAGTTGGCTTACAAGTAAGTGGTCGATCGAGCACGTCAACAGATGATTGTTCAGCCAATGATGTTCTGCTAATTACACCAAACAGTCCCCAAGGGAGGGTCCATGGGCTCGGTCAAGAATGCAGCAAGTTGAACTGAGTAAAGTTTGATCCAACATAACTCAACATGACCAGTCAAACAGATTACATTAGTCACCTTATAACCCACAAGTCCAACGTAGGTCCGATGAGATGAAAGTATCGTTTCTAAACCGCCGTCAGAAGCATCTGCATTTACGGTCTGTACATTATTGAGGAAGTCAGTTTGCGTGCAAACACGATGCTTGTAAGAAGTGCGTTACGCCCCTTACTCCCCAATTCGATCAATACTTACATGTATCTACGTGTTATCTTAGTTTGTAATCACCTAATCAAAACCTGTACGATGTGAATGTTTTTTATCGACCCAAACCGAACGAACACACCGTCTTTCAGGATGAANTGAAGAGCACTAACCACCCCAGTCAGTATCCCACACAACCGATTCCGGTCAGTAAAATTGGGGAACTGTGGTCGGTGGATGTGATGGGCCCCTTTCCAGCAACGACCTCCGGAAATCAATACATCATAATCATGACCGAACACTTCACAAGGTGGATCGAAGCAGCCGCCATACCCGATCAGCGCGCAAGCACGGTGTGCAGGGTTGTGATGGAGCACATCATAGCGGATCACGGAATACCACGAAGCATATTGACTGATCAAGGTCCGTGTTTCGAAAGTGAGGAGTTTCGGAACTGTTTGGAGCGTTTGGGAATAAAGAAAATACGCACAACTCCATACCATCCCCAATCAAACGGATTGACGGAGAGGAACAATCACACAATCAAGGAATGGTTGGCTGCGAAGGGGGAAATCTGGGAAGAAACGTTACCGTTGATTCTATTGGCCCACCGCTGTTCGCCACAAGGGAAAACGAAAAAGTCACCATTCGAGCTAATGTATGGGCGCGTGCCACGCTTGCCAGTCGATGAGGAGATTGGTTTATGGGGAGACCGACGGATGAGCACTCGTGAATTAGCGGACGTTTGGAGATCTTCCAACCAAAACTTGAAAAACAGAAGAAGCTTCCAAAGAGCAATCAACTGCGAGGTTATCGGGTCGAAGGATTGTGTTTGTACCTGGTTCTAAGGTTAAATACCGAGACCGGCGGAGCACGGGGACAACAGGACCCGGATCTAGGAAATTCCTGGCAAAGTGGAGAGGACCGTATGTGGTAGTTGAACGTCGTGGCCCAGTGTATCTGATAAAGAATGAGAAAAGTCAACATCGAGTGCACGGAAGCCAGCATTGTAAATGGTACGACACTCCGATCAGATGAGAATGCACACCAACAGCACCGAGGCCGACACGCAGATCGTCGAGGGAACGAAGAGAACCTGGACGCCTCTTGTTACGACTGGAACAATCTTTGCTGGGGGAGGAGCTTAGTGAGGATAGACGGTCGCACCATACTACTCATGCCACCATTCAGTAGCAGCCTGGATCGAAATGATCGCCGGATAAATACGGGAGAGATATAGGAAGGATCATTGGAAGGCAGAATGACATGGAATGGCTTTCGCCACATGACGGAACTAAGACATGGTGTCTAAAGCGACTGGAGCATTCTGGGACGAGTGTGGTGTGCAATTGAGTGTTTTTGTTCCTAGTTCCGTTGAGAGGCTTGAGTAGTGTATTGGTTTCCCAAATAAACAACCTCTATGCTATCCGCCTTCTGGGTTCACAACAGTAGTACGTCTAACCATTAGAACCTTTCAACCGTACTTCTCCTCATTGCAAATAATATCATTCGCTCCCGATGGCATACTGCTCTGTGCGTTTTGGGCGATTTTATTGTATGCTTAGCTCGATTAGTCGCAATGTTAGTGCTGGACTTTGGTATCTTAGATGTAGAGCATCATTTTTGCAGTTTTACTGTCATCTCATTTCGATGTCCTCTTCAGCTGGACAGCATCTACCTGAGGCGATCCAGGCAAATCGTCCGTTGTGTCGTTTGTGCGGTAACTTTCTTTGTGATCTCTCAGCCATGCGGGGTGATGAGGGATGCGGTTATCCACTGCGGTTTTAGACTGGATCACTCATCTACACATCCCTACTTCGTTCATTTTTGTAACATAGTGGATCAAACTCACTTCATTCTCTTTCAGTGTTAGTTGTATTTTGCATAATACCCATGAGGTGTTGGTCAATGGTCCCAGTCGTTAAGAAGCTGATGAGTTTTAATCACAAACAATGACAAAGATCATATCTGGCATGGGGCAGCATGTGAACATTGTTCACTGAATGGGACGGAGCAATAGTGTTAAATAGTGTAGCAAAAGTTCGTAAAAGTTGAGTGGTACACTAATTCTAACGTGTTTTCGTTGTTATTTGTTCATCTACCATCCCAGACATTTCCACATATTCGTGTAAAAATGCACCAAAACCATTCGGAATGTCGTAGGAAATCAAGCATGTGACAATGGTTTTGACGATTGTATTTGTCCAACGCTGACCGCATCACACTGGTGACGCCTGTTGGGAGTGGCAAGGAAATGCAGCACGTTGAATTGGCATTGCGAAGAGATTAGTCATGGGTTTGGCCTTCGTTGGCTAACCCTGGTTCAGGAAGTTTGTGTGACGGACTGACAACACCCAGAAACTTGATTGAAAACAGAAATTAGTGACGAAAGTGTTATCATAGGCTTTAATTACGGGATGTTTGTTGAAATGTGTTATTTTGTTTGTACAGGTCAGGTCGCCATCTTAGTTTCTCGGTGGTGCATGTTTGTTCCCTAATTTGGAGTTCAGACCTGGGTAATGTGGTTACTACGTCTACTTGTTCGCAGGCACGCACATATAAGCAGTTAATGAAAGCGTGTTATCAACCACGAGGACGTTTACAACATGAGTTGACTGATGAGTAGCACGTGCAGGCGACAATCGAACAATGATTTGAATGTTCAAGAAGATTGAGCTTAAAATTAACCGTATTCTTTCTAGCAATTATCGCAGGATTTTTCTCTCAAATTATAAATAATGTGAGATTTCATCTATCGCTCGATTCTCACGGCTGAGTTTAATTTTGATTTCTAGCAAACAGAACAAATACTACTGATTGTGAATTAAGTAGCGTGAGCAGCGGCCAGTTATGCACTTGAGTAACTGCCTTGCTTATGCCATCTGGAATAAATGTGGTACATATTGTGAGCAATATATGTGCGAGCCACTCGTTTTCAGCATTATCTTGACCAACTTCCTAATCTATGGTCAACGGCACAGCGGCCAATACGGTTGCCTCATGAAAGCACGGTCAGAGTCCTAGCCCCAGACCGTGGCAAGAATAGGCACTATTGTCGAGTTCTAACGGGAGCGAAACTCGAGTGTGGTGTGACCAAATGTGAGCGATATTCACCATAAAATGTCAAAAATGTAGGAACCCGAAGCACAATGTTTTATACACGCTCTCAAAATGCAAGCAAAATAGTACAAACATTACTCTTGAAAGGCAAAACTAGCGCGAAATGAGTATAGATCCACTTACTTCCGTGTGTGTTCGAAATCATCAACAATGTCACTTATTATGATTCAGCGAGTGCTCTGTGCTGAGCGCATCCTGTCCAACATGGATTGGGTGAATTTTGCTCACGGATTGATGTATTCCCAAGGTCGGTGTTCGACATTTCCTTATCGTGACTTCTCTCATGTTGTACGGAATAAAACTCTCCAATCACGAAAAGCAGGAATGTATTGATTCGTGAAGACGTATCTAAAACAAATTCCACTTCATGTCGCAATGTCATTCAGCAAGGTTGGCGGAGATTTTAACTAAGCAGAACACGAGGAGGACCCTTCGCTCTGCTTTAAATACATTTTTAAGTGCTTCTTCATTGAACGGAACTGAAACTGCAGACATCTGCACAGAGAGTGTGACAACTACTCAGTAGTTCTCCATATCCAACCCATCGGAATATGACACGTACACTGTCAACCACGGATGGTGCGTCAATTGAAGTTCGGAGAGCAAGATGTCTTTAGTGACCGTTTATGCAGTGTTTTCCTCAATGGTAGAAATAAGATCATTTTACCGAACACTCGAATGCTTCACTTTCCAACACGAAACTTCTACTGATTGATCGTTTGGAGAGTGTTCTCGGTTAGACCATCAGAGTTAGAATGCAGAAATCTGGTTCCTATATCAAATGAAGCACGATTTTTACTGTTGGACTGCATTGTGAAAACTATATTTTATTTCCGTGGCTTTCGATTTTCATGCAAACAGGAATGAGTTGAATTGTTCTACACGAGTTCCTGGTTCAAATCCCATGAAGCAACTCTCGCACACCATCATAAATGAAGTATTTGGAAATAGGCAAAGGTTTTTCTTAGCGAAAATATGAAAGTGAGACTGTTGAATGTGTGTTGTTGGAATCCGATGATCTGCATTTGACGAAGGTCTGCTTCGCCTTTTTAAAGA